>RJWH01002339.1:0-35516 GCA_004363575.1 Solenodon paradoxus
CTCCTCCTCCTCCTCCTCCTCCTCCTCCTGTTCCTCCTCCTCCTGCTCCTCCCCCTGCGCCTCGTCCACCACTCCCAGCTGCCACGGTCCCTCCCACTTACCTAGGAATCCAGCTTACCAGGTGATACAGAAGTTAGCCAAGCCCTGGCTTAATCTTTTCTATTATAGAATGTTAATTTGGGGGTGGACATGACATATATTTCTTTGTTTTCTCTCCCTAGCTGGGTATGTCACATATTATATATGCTCAGTCAGTATTTATTTAAAACAGAAGGCAATGATAGCAATATTTGCATTAGGATTGATAGGACTTTTCTTAGTATCTCCATTGTGAGTTCTCCTAAATTATTTGTTTATTCATCTTTAACTTTGTTGGCCATTGTTTTTTTCTTTTTTCTTCTTCTTTTTAATGAGAGTAAAGAAGGCAGTAGAGGAGAAAGAAGCATCTTTATTTATTGATTTACTGTCACAGCCCAGGTGAAATCTTCCTCCTTGTGGTGAGGAGTGTTTTCCCCTCTCCAGTCAGCATAATCACCTTGCTTTTGTTTGCACATGTCTCTTTTATTTTTACTGAGTGCTGACATCCTGCTGTGTGTAGAAATCTATAAAGAAAAAAGGAATGAGAACATTTAGAGGAGGTAGAGAAGGGAAGGCTGATTGGGTTGGGACCTGAGGGTCACTGAGGAAGGTCCTGAGAAGGCCACTGGCTTCCAGATGTATATTAACTGTCTAGTAGGCCTGTGACTTGGAGGATTGACTCATGCTTATCCAAAGATTATGGATTGAAACCACAAATGACAAGCAAGACTAACTTCCAATGAGAATTCAATACTATGTCGTCTCGAATATTTATTTTGCTATAGACAGCTCATCGTTTCCTTGTCAAGTACTCTGGAAGCCAAGTTATAAGCAACACCTCCTTCGTGAACTTATTGGGAGAAATGATGCTTGGAAAGCCTGGAAATAGTTGGAGAATCTGTTAGGTGCATTTCCTGCCTTGGGACAGCCTTTGTGAGAAGTCCCATGGAATCAGGAGTTTGCCTTGTGAGAGGAATCTCTGCGGTGGAGGGGACAGGCCCACACTGAATGGCATCCGGTTCGCCATCACCTCCCAAGCTGGACTGGACCGCAAGTGAGGACTAGAAGTACTCCTCGTGCTTTGTTTGCTGGAACCTAGTACAGCATAGGCATGATCAGAATTTTTCAAGGCCTGGGGCTTAGACTCTTTTCTCCTCTTGGCCTTCACAGGGGCCAGTTCTAGCTTTTTTCAAGTCTTTTTTGTATGACCTCTTCCTTTTTTCAGGTTGGCGTATGATTGTTTTGTTTGCATTGAGTTATGCTTACTAGGGTGCTGAATTGGTGTCATGCTTCAGTCTGCGTCACACCACACCCACCACCAGAGTTCCAGCACCTTTGACCCCCCCTATGAACTCCTTCCTTCACTTGTATCCACTCCTCTCACCTCCCTCACCCCCACAGCCACAGTCCTGCTTCGTGGGAGTTTTGCTACATATGTCTGTCTGAGTCTAAGCCTAGAAGTGGGATTGCTGGATCACCTCTTTGTTTTTGAGGCCTTTCCATACTGTTTTCTAGAGAGGTTGCACTAATAGATTGGCACTGTTTTATTGATTTGTCACCACTTGTACTCAGCCTGCTATCTGATCATGGTTATCTGTCAACCGGACTGTCCCTCTTAGGTGGCTTCATATGGCCTCTAATGAATGAAGCATTTTACTATCATCGCTCTCATCACTAAGACTGGGGGCAAGCAGTGGAATTGGCCCCAGAAGCTACTGCCAATCACCACTGTCACCTTGTATTTAAGAGTTGGCCTCTCGTTAGATTGGAAACCCTTGAAGTGTAGAGATGATGGCTTCTTTTCGTCTTCTCCCAGCCTTTCAGCTCATCTTGCTTATGTGAAACATATTTGTTCTTGCTGTCTCAGCAGCTGATGTTCAAGCCACAGCCCACTGTTAGGTGTTTCTGAGGCCATAGGACATTCATTTGGGTCAGGGAAGGCAGTGGTACCTGGAAGCCCTGGGTGGGCAGCATGGCTTCTAAAGGAAATCCCCAAATGTCAGATTAAATATGGAGAAGCTAAAGCTAAGAGACTCAGAGGGAGAATAGGTTGTGTTTCCTTCTTTCCGTCTTACTTAGCTTTTTCTTATCTCCATTCCCAATCAGCACTCACCTCCCAGCCCCCAGTAATCATTTCCAAGACACTTTTCCATGCTTTACAAAATCAGTTCAGTCTTTGGAAAATGGCCTCTGTCTCCTGACTTCAGTCTTGATGATGGCATTGAGTAGACCCAGACACTGAGAAAAGTGACCAGCTTACTAGGTGGTCTCTAGCTGGAGCCAGTGGTGATGAGAGGTGTGTGTTTGCTCTCAGTGGGTGGTCAGTAGAGGCTTAAAGAGGCTACATCTTGAGGACTCTGGAGAGGAAGCTGAATAGTAAGTTTCTTGTCTATGAGGTGATTAACCCAGTACATGGCAGTCACATGGACACACTGATGTGATGATAGTTGTATTTATTAGTGTTTAATGCTTATATAATAGCAGGGACTAACTGTTACGATTATGGTTGTATTTATTAGTGTTATTGCAATGATTTTTGTCATTACATTTTTCAGAATGAAATAGAGAGCCAAGGAGGTTTGATGACTCGCTTAATGTTGTCCAGACAGTAAATGTCAGAGCCAGGATCTACTTCCAGGAAAGTCTCACTCCAAAGTCTGTGCATAACAGGAGTTTGGAAATGCAGTCTTGAAACCTGGGCAAACCCAGCTGATGATCTAGAAAAGCTGATCATCAAAGGGAGACATGAATTTTTCTGCATTCATTGTGTCCTTTTAAACACAGTTATAGTCAGATGGGTTTATGACCTTGACCAATAGCTAGCAATCCTGAGTGGAAGGACTGTTACTACCCTTCATCGCCCGGGTAATGTCACAATGGGATATGTCCTTCCCGGACAGTCCACTTGGCAGCTGGAACTTGAAACAACCGGCACTGGGGCTAGCTTATGTGGATGTGTTGAGTGGCTTGGAGAAGTACTCTGTTGGGATGTTTCCAGAAACTCATCTTGGCAACCACAGAGCTTCAGTTTAGTGACCACAGAAAAGCAAAAATGACAAACCACAGAGGAGAGGAAGCAACCTACAGCTTAAGAATTAAACAAATGAGTCAGTTTCTCTACACTTCAGTGACGTGTTCTTTACTGTTTTAATTTTGTCAAAAAATCATTGCTCAACATCTTAATGTTGGTGAGATAGGTATGTCAGCCATACCCCAGGGAACTTTATGGACTGCACCTCTCTCGCCTTCTTCCCTCCTGCCTACCCCAGCGGGTGAGCACCTGCTGTGAGCTGATGCTGCCCTTGGCAGCTGGAATGCAGCAGGAATCCACGTGGAGATCCTGTTCTGACCTGAATGGCAGCAGGCTATGGATAGATTCAGAAAGTGATCCATTTACAGGAGGGGCATAACACAGAGGCGTCACATGGGAATGCTAGGATGGAGTTGTCACCATTCTGAACAGAGCTGACCAGGAAAGACCTCTTCCAAGATGGTGGCATCAAGGCAGTGAGCTAGAGGAGTCCTGAAGACAGGCTGTGTGCATGTCCAGATTAAAAGCATTTCAGGAGAGGATGTTGGGTCAGGGTGAAATCCCCAGTGTGGAGGGCTGGGTGTGTTTCAAGAAAAGCAAGGAAGAGGTATGCCAGAGAGGAGGGCACGAGGGCGCAGTGGTAGGAGATGTCAGACTGGCCGGATATGCTGTGTCACCTGGGCTTTCCCATCCTTCCAGCACCTGCTAGAGGTAAGACCTCCTGCGCACTGATGAGCAGGCGCCAGGGAAGCCCCCGGCTCATGTCCCTGCAGCTAGCATGCAGAGTTCATTCACCCTTTAAATGCCAACTTTGCCAATTTTAAGCAATTTCTTCCAAGAAAAAACTCAAGAAAATAGTACTTTTGATTATCATCAACATAAATACCGTAAATAGGATAAAAGCATCTAATTATGTCCTATAGGATGGGTGTTCGTGGTTAGTTTATCCATCAAGTATTGATTTTTACAATTTTCCTCAAGCAAATACTCAGGAAAAGACGAATGATTTTCAATACTGAAAATCTTATTACGCAAAACTGTCTAATTACATGCAGACAACATACCTCAGAAATACAGCAGTAACACCTTGGCATGAAGATTAATGTGAGCTCAGTCATGGATCACACAACTCTCACTGTGGTTTTTCACATATATGTGCACATGCCCGTGTGTGCGTGTTGCTATTTTTTAGTGACGGCAAATCTACCTTGGTATTTCCATTCCACTGGCTAAATTGAAATTTATGGGAGAGCCATACACTTTGCATTCTGTTTAGAGGGGGCTTCTTGATCAGCAAGAGTGCAAATGTATTCGAATTCATCAGGATATGGAGGGATATTAGGATGGATGGGTCCGTTATTAAAACGAAAATCTCCTGGAGTCACCAAGGATCCTACGAGCAAGACACTGACGTGAATCAACGTCATCTCTTCTTGTGCGCACTGCGTGTGACCTTGGACAAACACCACCTCCATGTTCCTGCCTGAGGGTCTTACCGTGAAGTGCACGCAAGAAGCCAAATACAAACCACAGGAGCTGTCGCTGGCTGTCTGTGCCTCAGGAGCAGGAGACACACACCCAGGTCCAAGTCCGAGAAAGCTAATGAAGAGGGAAAAGCTGGCTGAGTAAATCCTAGATGTAATCTTTGAAAAATACCCTGTTCAAGTACATGAGTGTGAAAAAGGCGAGGCATATGTACACACCTGTATAAATATAATATGTAAAAATAATACATATATCATATTAGTATACACTTAATACGTGTCAGTTACTCAATCCACATCTAGGTGATGGAGAACATGAGCACCTAGAATGACAGCAGCCATAAACACAAATACCTGCATGGAAACAGAAGTAATAAAATGAGCAAAAGGGATAAGTAGCTGGACAGACCATTAGCAGTGTATGAGCACAGTGACAGGAGGACAGCATGGCAGAAGTGTGCCCTGGTTGTGGTCCACGGCTGTGCTGGTGGCTGGGGTGTGGGCCCTGTAAGGCCCAAGGACCGGGGTTCACATACTGTGTCTGGGGAGAGCAACTGAAGTAAATTAATTCATCGGTGTGCTTCCTCTTCTTCCTTCCTTGAAATGCTGCTTCTTCCTCTCCCTTTATTTAAAAAACCAAAACAAAACAACAACAGGGAAGAACAGGCTTAGAAAGAAGGTAAAAATAATGCAGCCTCCTGCTAGATGGATGAAACCATGGTCTCTGAAGAGAGGAGGGGCATCTGCAAGTCTGCGAGTGCCGGTGACCGCCCTTCTGTGCCAGCCCAGCATTTCTGCTCGTTTGATGGTGATCGCTTTCCGTCCGTGGTGTTTATATAGGGTGTACGGCAGTTATGGTGGCTGGGGGACCATAACTTTAAGTTCTGTGACTTTTCTGTGAGTAAAACTAGCCATAATGTTGAGTGAGTGTCATTCTTCACATTTCATTTCCCTCTTGTTGCAAGCGGAAGACTTACCACATATTTGAATAAAAGCTCTGTCTTCATTTTTGAGAGTGTGTGAATGATGGGAGTTACGTGGGCAAACGTTGTCACTTCATTAACATTGTCATCGGTTGCCATGAGGCTAACCTGGGAGAGTGTGATGTGCCGGTCCCTCCCAGTCAGTCTTCTATGGGACAGTAGAAGCATCTAGGCTGCCATGATCTTGGTTAATAACCACGCGCTTGAAACAGAAATGCTTTTCCTTGCTCTGGTAGTTTTGTACAATTGCCCAGGCATAGGATGGGATGAAGGAGGCAGTGATTCATTCATTAAACTGGAGACACTAATGGACATGTTCAGGCTGCAGGGGTTGGAGAGGAGAACGCACTCGTTGATCATGCACTTGAAGGTCTGGTTAGGTTAAGATGTACCAAGAACCAGAGGATGGTGTCCAGCAGGGCCCTGCTTCCTCCTGCATGTTTTCAGATTGAGCCCCACGGTGAGAATCAGGGCTCTTTTCCTGGGTCACTCGCTTCCAGGGCAGGAGCCATATTAACAGTAGTCGCCTCAGAGAAAGATTGAGGCGTCTGAAAACACCCATATTCCCGTGTGAGTTAATCTGAGTGGAAGGGAATGGATTCACCGGCAGCGTGGACATTTGACTCAGGACTGGTGGAGCCACAGGTCTCTCCGAGAAACACAAATAGAAAAACCTTAGCACCTCTGCCCTTCCTGGGACAGAATGACAAGGCTCCCAGCCACCGTGTGATCAGGGCTCACTTCTGCCTGGTTGCAGCATTTCCTGGCGTTGCTACATGCCAAGGAGGCAGCCCCTGCTTGCTGGTTGCTCCTCAGCATTCCTCTTGTGGGCTGAAGAATTGCCCTCCTGCTCTGGAACCAGGTTCTGTTGCTGCCTGGCCCTCTTCTGGCGACAGTATGTCCTGGAGGGCAGCCTACCACGCGGGCGGTTTCTCTTAATTGTGTTGGGACCATGGTGATAGTTGCTGTGAGTGGAAGGACCAATGGCCGTGATGTATCTGGTTCCATCCACCCCCAGTGGTTCATGTCTGTCTAAACAGTCTCTGCTTCCTGTCTCCAAGTCTGCCCTCGACTTTGCAGCTATGTAGACTTGTTTGGAGGGATAAATCCCATGTCTTCACTCACAAAATCAGCCCTTTCTAATGCTTAGACACACAAGAACATACCCCACATGTTCGGGGACCATTCTCTCGTTTCCCTTCCACTCACCTAGTCTGTGCAGGCCACCTCATAGCCTCATACCAGCCCAGGACCTTGCATCCTCCCCCAGAGGGCCACTGGCCCTGCTCTGTATATGCAAGACCTGACACAATGGTGATCCAAGGTGTCCCCTAGTGAGTAAGACATTTCCATTGCCCAGGGAAGCATATCCTGTGGATTCAATGCATAATTTAATTAGGAAACACACTTCCCACTGGGAGGTCACTTGCTTCTGATTTGCATTTACTACTTTTTAGTTGGTGTTTGTATAGGTGTTAAATCACGAAAGTATGGTTAGAGAAAGGACTTTTAGATCACATTGGGAACGTTTCCTATTTGATGACAAACTCACGTCTCTGGTTCCTGAAATTCCCATTTCCCTTTGATGGCTGGGGACCTAGGACGCCCTCCATGAATGGGACCTGGATGGATGATTCTCTTGCTCCCTTTATGGGGAACAAAGTTACTTGCAAATGATGACCCGGGGATGCCGAGTGATTGATGGGTGAAGAATCCTCTTAGCCACACTGATCAGTGACTAAGATGGCAGAGGCCACTGCCTAATGGGCTCACTGAGTCACCCTTTTATTACCAAGACTTGCCACACACACCTGAGACCAAGAATGAAAATAGCATGTTCAGAGGAAAGGCCTGATGAAGAATATCCTTGTAGGTTGATCTTCCTTTACTTTTTCAAAGCAAGGTTATTTTTTCTTTTTATTTACAGAAGCTATGTGGAACTGGTGATCTGAATGCTTCTCTGACCTCCCAACAGTTTGAAGAACTATCTGTGAGTGATGCTCTTAAAAACAAACACAAAAGTAAAT
Organism: Solenodon paradoxus; assembly: GCA_004363575.1. Taxonomy (NCBI): domain Eukaryota; kingdom Metazoa; phylum Chordata; class Mammalia; order Eulipotyphla; family Solenodontidae; genus Solenodon; species Solenodon paradoxus. Next base: position 7,604 of record RJWH01002339.1, read on the forward strand.
ATTGTGAATGTGTCTTATCAGCGTTGGGATCTGTCTGTCTTTGCCTTTTATTTCCAAAGATCACTGAGCTGTCTCATCTATAAAGACAAGTCTTGCAAATGATAGCTGAGAAAGATTAATTCGGTGTCTATTGATTTGTCAGGCTGGGATAGATCCTTCTAAAAATACTGAGCAGAAGAAATTGAGTGCGATAGGATGGGCGGACTAAGCCATTCTGAAGTGAGTTGAAACGTGGATGGGAGAGCTTTCCGCAGAAGGCTGTCAAGAGTTACTTAGCCTCAGGATTGATGAGTAGAATGTCAAATAAGTGAACGATAAATTATTTTATGTGTCCTTTCTCTTTGGAAAGACAAACACTTGAACGAGTTCAAAACTCTAGTTCACAACTTTCATTGATTTAAATAGATATTCCAGAATATGTCTTGAATTTGATGTTAGGTTCCATAGAAGTTAACATACTCCTGGAAAATGACATGGAATGTACTGGGAAGAGGTGAGACCGTGAGGGCAATATGAAGAGATGCAGTAAAGACCAGTGAAATACAGAAAAATATACCCCAGACAGACACAAAATGTGTCCATGTGGACACACGTGACAGGCAGGTGTTGATGGACATGTTGACTCAGTGGACAATCAACTGAGGGGTTTGGAATTGAAATGTTTTTAGTACACGTAGAGGAGGTGTGTCAGACTTGATGAGGGTTTGGTGAAGGTAGGTAGAACAGGGAGACATTGTACATCTGAGTTTAAAGTGGAGACACATGTCGCTGGGGGCTAGCCCTGTAGGTGCCCCTCTTCATACTATCTTCTGGAGCACTGCAGAGAGTTCTAGAATAAAAAATCCTGCATCAGATGAATGAGTATTAGGGTGTTTCAGATATTAGCATACCATATCTCATTCTTGGATACTGGTATTGCAAAGATATTACCATGACTGCCCCTGAATTCTGATAGGATCCCAATGGGGAACAATGAAAAGAATATGTTGACAAAGCAATATGACCAGGTCAGTGATTTGGCTGGGTGGGAAATGACACCTGAACATTTGCCATTGGAGTGGCCATTTTCTCCCTGTCAATGGAGAAGTGTTTCTGACATTGTCTCCCTACAGTCCCCAGCCATGGACATAATTGACTTCTCCTTCTGTGCAGGCTCTTGGGGAAGCCTGTGATGAGGTGCGTACTCTCCCCAGCCCTTTCGCCTACCTCCTCACCATACACCTGAAGGAAGGCCGGAACCTGGTTATCCGAGATCGCTGTGGTAAGTCAAACCTTTTTCCCTCTACTCTTATCTCAACGTTGTTGGCCAACCTTTATCATGTCATTGTGATTTGCTTCGCTCAATCAAAATGTCTCTAGGTAACAAGGCAATTATTTAAACAGTGATAAAACTTCCTGTGTATTTTCTATTATTGCATTAGTAAAATGATAGTGATGATTGTGATGATGACCACATAGAGTTGTTTTAAATGAAGTGAGATCACTGTCATAGCTTTATGCCTACAGCAACGGCTCAAGAAAATGTTCCATGGAACCTATTTTCATTATCTGTGCATATGTCCTTTACATAAAGTCATGAAAGATACATGCAGATGGAAATGCCCTTTGAACTGCCCCTTTTCTTGTCCTGAAATCCCATGGAACATCCCCGCACCCTCCAGGATAGCAACTGTTACTTCTTTGTGACTGATTTATTTGACTTTCTACCTGTGTCTGTGCATTTATACACAGGCAATATACATACATACATTTTTTTTTAACTAAAATGATGCTATAGTATGTGTATTGTTCTACTTTGAGATTTTTCCCATTTCCCAATGTTTTCAAAATTGACCATGCTTTTCCGTGTAAATGTATCCTCATTTTAAATACTGCATACTATTTCATAGTATTCCATGTTATCTGTTTCTCTGCTGATGATTGTGTGCTTTTCTGACTTCTCAGCAGTATAAATGATTCTGAAATGAACATCTTGTGTATCCTCCATGTAACAGACAAGAATATTTCATAGGAAAAAATGCCGCTTGTTTAAGAGCTGAGAGTGGAGTCGGACTAATTGGGCTCATATATTGTGATCTGCATTTATTGTGGGTTGACTTGCGAAATTCTCCTTGACCCCTCAGTAGCTTGAGTTCTTCATCTGTCTAGGGTGTAAGATTAACCTACCTTTTAGATTATTGGGAGGAATGAAAGAAATGCCTTATATAAAGAATTTTGAAATGATGTCCACCCATTGACAGACATGTGGACAGAGAAGATATATCTATACACAATGGGATACTACTCAGCTATTAAAAAAGATGGAATCCTGCCCTTTACACAATATGGATGGAACTAGAGGGAATTATACTTAGTAAGATAAATCAGACTGAGAAATACAGACGTAACATGACTTCACTCAGTGTGGTCTATAGAGATTGAAACAAATGAACCAAATCAAACAAAAATAGAGTTTTTAGTCTATAGATTCAAAGTAGTGGTAGTCAGAAGGGAAGGAGTAGGAAGGTGGGTAAATGAGGAAAATGGGGTCAATTCTATGATGAAGGATAGAATTAAACTCTTGATGAACTTAATCTATTCCATCTATTTATTTATCATCTGTCTGTTTATCTTGATATATGTTGATTTGCGAGGCACATCTTAAACCTATATAGGGTTATGATGTAATATTCCTTCAATAAAATAAAAGAGAAACAAACAAATTAAACTATCTCGCTTCTAGCACTTAATACTCATTCACTCTTGTAAGCAGCTGGGACAGAACCTTCAAGTGTAGTTTCCCCATCCAGCAGATGTCTGTTTAACACGTAAGAGATACTGACAAGTACCTGTCCAAAGGCCCAGAGTGTGTCCTTTTCTACAACGTGCTTCCTTTTTCTCCACCTTGTCACCATTGAATATTTGCTCAGCTCTCCTCTCTGTTTCTGACCATCTCAGAGGTGTCTTCTCTGTCCTCCTCATTTGTGGATTATTGTGAAGAGGAACCTGATTGCCTGATTTCTCTGTGTTTTTTGTCCAGCGTTCAGTTGAGTTGTTTCATTTCTTCTAAATGCTTGTAATTCTTTGTAATTTTCAGCATGAACATGTGTTATGTGTTGCAAATATTTTTCTTCTAGTCTGTTGCTTACCTTGTATTTTTCCCTTTTGAGATTTTCTTTTTATCATAGTCAGATGCAGCTGGTTTTTCATTTCCCTTTGTGGTCTTTTTTCATGTGTTTAGTTGGGATCATTTATTTGAATGAACCTTGTGTTTTTCTTCAAGTCTTGGCCAAAAGGGAGGCAGCGTCTCCTACACCCTCTCATCTGTCTTCTGTGTCTTTTAGTTTTTTTCTTTTGGTTTGTTGTATGACTTTTTCCCACTGAGAAGAATTCCTCACTGGACTTCTGGTTTATTTTCTTGTCCGATGTTACCATTAGGCTATGCGTTCATCCATGGGGTTGTGTTTTCTTCATTTTTATGACAGCCTCTCTCTGTTTTGTGGATGAGGTGGTCTCAGGTTTTCAAGTATTAGATAGATATTATAAGCCCCCATTTTCCTTTATCCCTCAAGTATCCCTGGATTTGCTGCTCATTTTTTATTCCCCTGCCCCTGTTCTGCCGCCGAGGCTGATGTCTTTGCTCTGGCACCTGCCTTCCCTGGCAGTAGGGAGTTGGGACATGCAGCCAGACAAGAGGAGCCAGTCATTCAGGCTGGCTCCGCCCCGCTCCTCCCAATTGTCAGTTTCTGCCACATGAAATTGTCCTCCTGGGCTGCAGCCAAGTGCCCTTGATGGTCCTTTCCAGTCACCCAGGGGTGAGCACAGTGCTGCCCACTCCTCTGCTTTCCATGTGGTGTGTCCACCGGCACCGAGAGCTGCTCAGACGCTCAGAGCATCTTCTGCTGGCCACAAGCTGTCTCCTCATGTAACTGGCCTCAAAGCCTTCTGCCTCACCTGTGACTCAGACACATTTTTTTTTCAGATTCTCTCTATTGCACCTGCTTTAATGCTTTAGAGTCTGGAATCTTCCATCACCCTGATCTCACTTGATCTGCCTTTCAGGGCTTTGTAAAATATGCCCAGTTAAAAAACAAAAACGACAGTGCACTCTGCTGGAGTAGTGGTTAGGTCTGGTACCTCCAGCTGAGCATAGTCCATATACACCCCCAAGGACCAGAGTTCCCATCCCCAAGCCAGGGGGTGGGGCCAAGCAAAATACAAAAGTAAACTGAATTAAATCAGTATATGCTCATTCCTCCTCTCTCTTCCCACCTGCTTGTTTACCTGCCTTCATTCCTGTCTGCACCTTTTCCTTTTAAAAAGTGCAAAAACAAAAGTAAAGTCACTGTGTGACTTTTTATACTTTCTCAGATCTAGGTTTTAAAGCAGTGAACAGATCTCACTTTCCACTTGATGTTCAATAGTGCTTTCTCTTGAAATCCGAAATTCTCACCCATCATTCAGCTTCTAGTGTCCTGTCCTTGTTCGATCATTACAAATGCACACAGAAAAGTTGATACAGCTTTTATGCCCTTTCGGGTGATTTGGGGCTGCGCCTCTTCATAGCTGAAGTAATACCAGGTCTCAGCTGATTGGATGCTGCTGGTCCTGGAAGCCCATTTTGAGCACCATTGCTCTGGCCTGCCGCTCTCTGCCACTGGGCAGGGGCCCACAGGACAGCTGCTTCCCCCTTTGCATGACATCTTTCCTGGAACTTTGTCTCATTACATATTTTCTCCCTCTTCTTAGTCTCAAGCTTTTGCTTAATTTGTATTTTCTGGACATAATTTAATTTGGTGCTAACCCAATTAACAAACCATGTGATATGCCAGTGTAGTCACTATAAAAGGATTTTGAATGGTCTATAAGTATCTATTCTATTTATTATGGTCTCCAGTGTCATGGATGCAGGATTGAAAGCTGAGGCAACACTACCTACCCTTCACATTTGTTCAGATGGCACTGAGTTCTAACAGGTCCTCTCAAGGACACAATCCTGCTTCTGTAACTGGACTAATGACTGGTCCTCCCTGTTGTGATATCAAGACTATATAAGTGGGGATGCTTTCTCCTCCCCAAGTTTACCCTCATTTATTTTTTAGTTTTAAACATTTTTATTTCATTTGAATTAATTGTATTGAAGGAGCACTGCATCATAACCTTATGTAATTTTTAATTGTGCATGATCGTAAATCTTCACCTGTGTATATCGTAAAGAGTTCCCCATCTTTTCAGTCCTTCTTTCCTATGCAGTTGATCCCCTCTACCCAACTTTCCCACCCCCTCTTCTCTTCCTGCAGTCACTAACTTGCTTCTATTAACTAGAAGTCCATTATTGTTTGATTCAGTTCATTTGTTTGCTTGGTTTCTCTAAATTTACTACCTATGAGTGAGATTATGCAGATCATATGTTGTCTGTCTTTCTCCTTCTGACTTATCTCACTGAACATAATTCCCTCCAGGTTCTTCCGTGTTACTGAAAGTGGCAGGATTTCATCATTTTTTTTTTTGAATAGTAACAATGGAAGTATCCCCCATTCCTGACCCTAGTGCAGTTACGGCCCATGTCTAACTTCCTGTCAATGACCTGGAACACTTGGTCTGTAACTTAAATGTCAATTTGTCAATTCATTATTATCTTTGACACATTGTCCTCTCTGTCTTCCAGCACTAGTGTAGGAGTCTGTTTATGTTTTATTTTCTTTATATGGAAACATTTAATGTTTCAGTCTAAATTACAGTAGATCAAATTGATTGTTGTTGATTTTCAGCCATGACAAGGATGCTTTCAAAGTGTTGAGATGTGTGGCACACTTTGCTATGGAATTGTTGATCTGGGATAATTTTATTTAAAAGGAAAGGTGCAGACAGCAATGAAGACAGGCAGGCAGGCAGGAAGAGAGAGGAGGAGGAGGAAGCATTTTATTTAGTTGTTCATCTTGGTTGTTCCCCCAGCCCTGGGACAAGAACTCGGGTCCTTGGGATGTGACTGTGTGTGACGGGAGCGGTGAGATGGAACTGCTGCTCCACCAGGGTGCACCTCCTCTGGGATATTTAACTCAATTGTGCAGCCTCTGATTTTTTTTTTTTTGTTTTTAACTTTAGAGAGTAAAAAACTTTTTGATGAGTCATTCTCAGCTAAGGAAAGAGTTCAGTCTTTTCTTTGGATTGTTGCATAATCCTTACCGCTTATGTAACTTCCCATCTAGAACATGGATTGGCAAACTTTTGTTGAGGGCCAAAAAGCAAACATGTTAGGGTTTGTGGGCACCTGGGACTCATCCACAGCACCCCAGCTTGCTGGTGGGGTGCAGCACAGACCTCCATGCTTTGTAATCTCATGGTCAAGACCATGTCAGTACAAGTTTATTACCGCGGGGCCAACTGGACTGGCCTGTTTAGAATACGACTAGATTTTGATTTTTTGTTTTTTTTGCTCTAAGAAATTACAAGTTACATTAACAAAGTAAACAATTCCTTTAAAATAAGAAAAGTTTAAGCTAATTAAAAATGATCAAATTTTGAAGCTCATCCTGGCCACTGATGTATCTAGGAAATATTTCAGCAATGTAGCAAAAAAGAAAGTTAGACATATCTCAAGATATTGGATAGTGAGAAAGCAGTGTTTTTCTCTTTATTTTCCTGGGCAGTAAGGTGAAAATTCTCAGGAAGACACATTTCTGTCACACCTCAAGAGACCGTTGAAAGGAGCATGTAGGATTTGTGATGGAGGATCGGAAACCTGGCGCTTCAGAAGCATCTCTGAGCGGAGCAGCCATCTTGGCTCTGAGGCCGTCCGCCAGGCTCGGAGACGGGCCTCCTTGGTGTGGACTATGGTGGACAGTTACCTAAATCTCTCGTTTCCTGGTTGCAAATGCAGGGCTGGTTTGTGAAGTAGGCTCTCATGGTGGGGTTTTGAAATTTCCAGTCAAGTTTGTCAAGCTGCCATTGCTAATTATCCTTTGGAGAGAATCAGTCGGAACTTTGGCTTCATGGCAATGTACAAATTTGGCAAAGTTTTCAGGGACGTAGGGTGGGCTTTTGAATTTAGTGATCCACCTTCTGTCCTTGTACAGTGTGTGTGTGTGTGTGTGTGTGTGTGTGTGTGTGTGTGTGTGTCTGTGTGGTGTATATAGGTCACCAAAAAGAAGGGAAGTGACTGGGTCATGAAGTAGTAACTCCTGTCATGAGAAAGCGAATTCAACCACGACTCATCATAGATGTTAGAATAAAATCATGCCAGGCCATGAGGTTTTAATTAGGTCTCTCTAGAATGTGACCTCTTAGCAGTCATTTTCCAGTTCCTTAAGCGTTCCCTGTGACTCTGACATGTGGTCCCTTCCCTAGACTTGGCCCAGGCATGGGGAACCCAGCTTCGGTGGACCAGCCATCTTTCCTTGCTGACAACTTGGGTTGAGATGTCTGTCTTTCCAGCAATGAGTCTTTCTGGGATGTTGTCACACTGTGGCTTCAAGTTTGCCTCCTGAGTAATCACTGGGAGGAAATCCAAGCTCCCTGCCTCTGCTCTGTCCGGGTGCCAGGCCTAGCCCTCCTCCTCTTGCTCTGTCTACTCCCCATTTTCCTCATTCTGCCTTCTTCCTTTATCTTCCCCATATTCTTCCCATTTCTTCTTTTTCTTTTGAGGGTTTCTACAAGATGTGTTTTTTTTTTTTGTTTGTTGGTTTTTGTTTTTTATCAAATAAGATACCTGCTTGTTTTAAGTTCTTGGTCTGAGCTGTTGTCCAGTAACTTATGCTGGTCAGAATAAATCTGACATCAGGAAAGCAGGATAAATAGGATATGACTTATCATTGTTTTTTTTTTAAAGGAAAGGCGCAGGCAGGAATGAAGCCGAGTAGGCAGGCAGGAGGAGAGAGGAGGAAGAAGCTTTATTTATTTTATTCAGTTGCTCCTCTGGGTTGTCCACCCCACCCTGCCCCCACCCCCGGTCTCAGGTCATGAACCTAGGTCTTCGGGAGGTGTGTGGTCTGCATGGGCTAGAGGCTGCAGACTTAACCAGCCAGCCACCAGGGAGTGCCTCGTCTAAGTCCAACAGCTGCATAAATCAGTTGACACCTAGAGGGAGCTGACCCTTGACTCAGTTTCCCAGGGAAGGGAATGTGGCCAGGAAGGAATTTGGAGTTCTTATAGCTGGGGGTGTGCTTAGAGACAGTCCTGTGTTCTAGGACTTTATGATAAGAGCAGGCCTCTCCTGGGAAAATGCTCAGCTCAACCTGCTTTAAATCCTGGGGCATTAATTCCTGGGCAGCCAGGGCCTGGCTGGAAAGCTCTTTTCCCCTGATGCTGAGGAGTTAGTTAGTCCACTGCTGTGCGAGCAGAAGGAACGCTGGCTGCTGCTGCCCTCTGGTGGCGCGCTTGCCGCATTGCCACGACAATAAAAGGCACTCGCTCTGCTGTGCCTGGGGTCCTGGCAATTCGCCAGGTTGAAGGCCCCTGCTGGGAGCGTGGATGGTCCTCTTCTTGATTTGACTTTTAGGTAATGAAAAGTCATGCTCCATTCATCCAGAAAACTGCCCCCCACGCTCTCTCTCTATCCCCAGCATACTCACTATTTGACATGTGTGTCTAGAGCAGCGACAACTTCATTTGCAGATACAGGAAGAATACAGTGAACGCATTATTTATTTTTTTCTTCTATTTGAAAAGAATGATTTAGGCCACAGAGTGAAAGGTCTCCACTAGTGTGAGCAGAGTCTGCATTATCATCGGCACGTGGGGAACCACTGCCCTATGTCTCAGTGCTCAGAGCATAGCCTATTCCTTGTTTCTTCCTGCCTCTGCTCACATGTTTTCTCTCATTTCTCATTTCCCTTTTAATTTTGTTGAAAGGACTTTTTTTTTCACAAAACTCTTTTCAATCCTATCCTGAAGGGGCTCTTCCTTTATTTTTGTACTGAGAAAGACCTTTCGTCTTTCTCTTGAGAGAAGTATGCCTTGACCTATATTTATTCTCTTTTCTGTCTGGCTTTACATTTTTCATTTCTCTTTGACCTCTCTCCAGCTTATTTTGATTTCTGGCTCCACATAGGAGCTTAGTTTTACTCTTTGACAAATGGCTGTTTAATTAACTCGGACTAAATAGTCCTTTCCCTAATGATTTGATTATCACTTGGAAATCATGCATTAAAATGCAGTACATGTTGGGGTCTACTTCTTGGGTTTCTCCTGGCTCCCCACGGACATGTTGCTTTGTGCCGATGCCAGCACCTCCCCATGGTGTTACTGGGGAGAAAGGACCCAATCGTATTTTTTTTTATTGTGCAAAAATTGTTTGCAGAGATTTGTAGTACCTTCTGTGAACACCAGATGGCGCGAGATCACAGGTGTGCTTGCGTGGGGGTCAGAACACGTCTAGCCTGTGCATCCCTGAGATGGTCCTCGAGTGGCGCACGCTTGAAATCTTCGTAGATGCAGATGCTCATCCCGAAATACAGGGAGCAGTTCTGAAGTTGTGTGCATTGTCTGGGCTTGGATGGGAAGGCCGGGTTCTCACCTGCTTTATCGTCTGTTACCTGCTCTCCAAGTGGGAACCTGTCTCCGGTCCTACAAAGTACCTTGGAGCAACGCTGGACGGTTTCCCACATCTGCTGCCTGTGACAGATGGCCTTCCACCCACTGAAGGCCTTTGACTTGCTTTGCCGTCTTCTCCGTTTGGCTGAGGGGGCATCTCTGGAGCCGCGAGTGGACTAGCGGTTCATTTCTGTACCATCGTAATAGTACACACGGCCCGCCGCCCTCCAGTGCGGTCGTGCACACAGCCCGCCGCCCTCCAGTGCATTCGTGCACACAGCCCGCCGCCCTCCAGTGCATTCGTGCACACAGCCCGCCGCCCTCCAGTGCATTCGTGCACACAGCCCGCCGCCCTCCAGTGCAGTAGTGCACACAGCCGGCCGTCCTGCTATTCCCTGATTTAGTGTTGCGTTGACTGTAGATAATGCCCGTTTTCTGCGTGAGGTGTGTGTGGGGTTTCTGCAGAGGGGCCTGCCCACAGAGGGCATGTCTGTGTCTCTCCACGTGCCTGTGCTTTCACTTGTGACTAGAGTTTGCCTTTAGCTCCAGCACCGTGCAGTTCATTCTCTTCAGGCCTCGAACGTTCCATCACACACTTGCACTGGAGGCGGGAGCTTGGCGCACAGTGGTGAAGGGCGGTCCTCCAGATTCTATCAGCTTTGGACAAAGTGTCTCAGATCTCAGCCACCAGAAGCAGCCACATGTCCCTGCGTCCTGGGAGGATGGGTTTGGATGAGGCAGAGACCACAGCCTGTTTGCTGCACCATCAGGGGCCCTGCGGGGAGGACTTCAGGGTTGAGGGTGACTTGACGGATAGAAACCGATCATCCAGGGACCGGGGATGGCTCAGAGTTGTTGCCTTCTGATAGGACAGCTCAGTGTCCAGGCAGGAAGGGCTGGAGCCCAGGCGGGTGTCACCTTCCGCCGTGCAGCCCTGGACAGAAGTCTGTTTCCCGCCACCACCTGCATTGCTCAGAACCATCACCCACGTTCAGTGGGACAGAACGGGGCCTAGACTTCTTGATGAAAAAGAAGTAACAGAATTTGGGGAACATATGTTTTAAAATCATTCTGATTCTGAAGGCTTTGCTATGAAGAGAACCTGCCTCTGAGGTTGGTGTGGGAGCGCCCTAACTTTCCTGGTTTTGCAGCAGAAACCTAAGTCGTGCTTCTTTCCCATGGTTTGGGGCTAAATGAGACCCGACCCTTTGCTTAGGTCCTTACTTAACTTCAGTCCTGCTCTCTTTTCCAGAAAGACATATCGGTTTCATTTGGCTTCACTTTATGCTCCACCAGGAGCTGGGAGACCTTTCCGGTGTTATTTTTTAAAGAGAAAAGAAAACGTGAAGGTATTAGTGATGTGTGCGTCAGCCGTGTGCAGATCTGGAGCGCTGGGAACGGACAGATGGGCAGACTTTGCAAAGACTCAGGCGGTTGCTTTCACGGGCTGGCTTCTCGTCTCTGTCCTTTCCTCTCGACAGGGATCAGGTTCTGGGATGGCAAATTTTAAAGCAACTTTCGCAGGTCTCTGGATTCGATTAATCACGGGTTATGAAGACAAAACAAGAATGCATTTTAATTAATATTTGCTTCAGGTTAAAAAAGAAAGTGCCAGAAGAGAGCTCAGCAGCCTAGGTGATGAAGGACAAAGGACGGATGTTTGGAGGCAGACAGGGAGGGAAGGGGCTGAGAGTAAAGGAGTGGAGGGGGATCAGAGGAGGGTGGAGGGGAGCTGCAGGAAGTTTGGGGGACCTGCAACAGGGAGAGGAGCCAATGGTTTTGGGAAGACCCATCTGCATGACTCCCCAACGTCCCATTATTTCAAACAAATATTCCATGTTATTACTTTTTAGTGGCTTTGTTTGTAGCTGCCACACACAGAAGCAGTCGAGAGGCCTCTCAGCGGGTTAAACAAACTGCTGAGCGAGTATGATGGCAGCTCTTCGGCGGGGCCTGGGAGGCTGGAAGCACACAGCCACTTGGGTGCATCTCTCAGAGGCTTTGCTGAGTCAAAAAAGTCAGTGCTGAAAGGTAACATATTGTATGATCCAATTTATGTGACATTTCTGAGCTGAGAACATGGTCGACACGGAGGCCCCGCCGGTGGCTTCCAGCCAGTGGCGAGAAGGCATGGCAGGGCGGGCTGTGGCCAGGACACAAACGGGGGGCCTCCCTTTGTGGGAACTTGTCGGCGTCCCACCTGAGGGGTGAGCCTGGATCCTGCCCAGCTGGCGAGACGGTCCGCAAACAGGCCTTTTAAATAGTGGCACACGTTTTGGTAAGACTTCGCAAACGCCTAGCGTAACGTGTCTTGGTAAAATTAGCCCTCTCAGATCACACTGTGAGTCGCTCACTGCACATTCTTTCAGAAATAGGACAAAGAGACAAAAGAAATAAAAATGCTTTTCCTCCTCCTTTCTCTTCCTGCCTGCACCTTTCCTTAAAAAAAAAAAAAAAAGAAGAAGAAGAAGAACGAAAGAAATAGGACTTTGGCATATCGCTGACAACCTTCACAGCTCAGAGTCCAGGCCTGGCCCCAGATGTCATTGGCAGGCTCCCTGGGGGAATGGCGTCCCTCATATTCATGCACCCAAGAAAACAGTTCAAGCAGGTTGTGATAAATGGCAAAACACAGACAGCTGGGCTGCTAGAAGGTGGCAGAAAAGTTCGATGGCTGGTGACAGGAGGACATTCCGTAGACGTGCACTGGGTAAACCCTACTGGAATTGGCTCCACGTGAACCTACGGGGAGGCTAAGTAACAGAGATTTGCTCTACAGAGGACATGCTATTTCTCCTTTCTCTGTGATGGAGGAGAGACGCCCTAGAACTTCCACGACGCCCATGGATTTGGACCCAGCTTGATCTGGAAACCTCAGCTGGACTGCCAGAGAGCAGCAGCCACGGTGCAATGGCAGCGGCTTGTTCTGGCAGTCGGGTCTGGCTCTGGATTTACCAGCCTTCCCGAGCGCCGGGCCCAGGGCTTCCCACAGCCCAGCAGTGTAGGCTCTGTTCTTTTTCCAGCCCACAGAAAAGATGCTAAACATGTAGATCTATTGAAAAGATGCTAAATGTATGTGTTTCAATCCCATGACTAATTACTTCTTGCTCTGAAGCCAGACGATACGAAGGCCGTTGCTACTTTTCGTATGTTTCTAAATACTGATCCTGCAGGACGAGTTCAGTTTATCCATCGGTTTCTCTAAGGACTTGTAAGTCAGCACTGACTTGAAGGAGAATTCTGGAGATGTCCTGCAGAAGTTTTCAGATGTTGCAAAATACACGCTTAGTGGAAAAACACGGAGATGATGTTCGTTCATGAAAAGACAGCTCATTTGCAAAATACATCAAGTTGAAAAAATTTTCCAGCTCAAGATGATCCTTCTTTGGAAGAGACAGCTTGGCTGATATTTTCACTCTGGGAAAGAAACTTTGCTGATGGCAGACAAGTAGGTGTTGCCTGCAAATAGTTCCCTTTTATTCAATGCAGTGGGCTTTCAGTTCAGAGTAAGAGCTCCAGGGATTTTTTAAATGGAATAGGTAGTAAGTTTTCATACCTGTTTCCCACAGGCACCTAAATGAGCATCAGACTAATCAGTAAAAATATTTTTATGGCCATAGAAGGAGAGTGATGTTTTTGATTGAAAAGAACGTGTAAAAATACAGGATTATGGCTGATTTTTTGTTGTGAAACGTGTATGTGTGTGTGTGTCCAGTATCTATCAATGTATTAAGCGTTTCTAGATGATAATCTTCCTTGTCTTCCCACCATCCCTCCCTCCCTCCCTCCCTCTTTCTCTCTATCTCTTGAGTTTCTCCTTTTTTTTAAGTGGCCGTGAGTTTTTCCAGTTATTTTATGATGGATTTATTTATCTTGCTATTATTTTGTTTCTGTTTTGAATTTTGTCTCTTTATTGAAGGAACATGGCGCCATACCATCACATAGGTTTATGGTGAGCGTCCTCAGACACCCACGTCTGTATATAATGCAATCAATTGATCACTAACAGTGAGATCCTTCACCCTATAATTGACCACTTTACCAGAATTGCTCACCCTCTTCCCTCGTCCCTTCTGTAGCCACGAACTTTGTCTTATAGACTAAAAGTCTGTTTCTGTTTGATGTGTTTCATCTGCTCGTCTGGTTTCTCTCTATACCATATTTGGATAAAATCAGTGAAATCACAGAAGGTTTGCTTTCTCCTTCTGACTTCTCCAAAAAGATGTCTCACACACACAGAGGAATACCACTCAGTTACTGAAAAAGATGAAATCCTGCCATTTGCACAGTGCCTGAAGGGAATTCTGCTTTGGTGAGATACATCAGATCTCTTTTATTTGCGTATTAGGATGGTCCTTGCCCTCCTGTGGTGCAGGTGGGTAAAGTCTATGAAAATCACAGACCCTGGTTCCAGACCTGGGGCCTGGGATGGCAAAAAAAAAAAAAAAAAAAAAAAAAAAAAAATGTGGATTTTGAGCCAGTTGACATAATATTGTGTTTCTGTTAAGCGCTTCTGTTGGTACTGGCTATTTTCCCATCATCCTCTCAATGTGGTTAACAGCCCCTCTAGATGATAAATAAAATGCTGTGAGGAGACCTAGATCTCCAAATAACAGAGTTCTTGATGACACGCCTGGTGGTAGACTTGAGATCCTGAGCAGCCTTCTATTTTCATCAGATTATATCTGTAACGTGCTCAGAAATCCTCCACGAATCATCTTAGAGCTGCAGGGAGGTAGGGTGGGCGACAGGGCCCAGGATTGCTTAGTGATTTTATACACCTTTTCTTCCAGGAAAGCGCAGACTGTCTCAAGGAAATTTCCTCAGACCAAAGGGGAGTGTTCTAAGACGTGTATAAGACTAGGAATTTTCTAGTCAATTTATGAAGAGAGAAGGTGGTATGATTTCCATACCTTTAGGACAGGCTGTAGGAAGGACATTATAGAGACACATGATCACTGCATGTTATCTCGGACTGTAACTGTTGCGTGTAAGTAAATGAATCTTTAATTAGCACTATATTCATTGTTACTTACTGTCCTCTTTTTAACTTGAGTAGCAATGCTGAAAATAGCAGCACTGGCAATGGGCCTTTCTAAGCAAATAGCTGTAACCTGCCATCACTGAAGTGTATAGTATTGGTTCATTCAGTTCTCGGGAGGAGAGGTTGGTATTTTCCATCTGCAAGTGAAGACAATAAAAGGCACAAGGAAACTGAGTAATTGCCCAAAGTGGTACAGTGAAAAGAATGTCTAGAACTATGATCCACCATCCCCATCTTATTTCAAAGTTTATTCACTTCACACACACACACACACACACACACACACACACACAATCCACGTACTGATCAGGATGTTATTCTGGACACATCTTTTACCCTCCAGAGTTCTTATTCGGAAGAGTTTAATATTCTGTCCATAACTGCTCCAAGTAAATGTTTTCTTTATTTAAGTAGTATTTTTTCCAGATTTAAAGTTATTTTAATTGGTTTTATTGAAGGAATATTGCACTATAACACTAACGAGGT
The DNA here is from genome assembly GCA_004363575.1 of Solenodon paradoxus. Classification (NCBI taxonomy): domain Eukaryota; kingdom Metazoa; phylum Chordata; class Mammalia; order Eulipotyphla; family Solenodontidae; genus Solenodon; species Solenodon paradoxus. Next base: position 22,644 of record RJWH01002339.1, read on the forward strand.
TCATGGTCCACATGAGAGAACGTTTACATCTGCATATAACGCAGAATGTTGAAATAAAGAGGAGAAAAGTTTTAAGCTATTTTTTTCTTGTTGGGTGGTTGTCCATGAAGGCAGATCTTTGCAGAGTTTATTATTACACTCTACACTGTGAAATTCAAGGGAGGATACAGTCAACAGCTTTTCCCAGGGATCTGATGATGTAACCTTCAGTTCCAGGTCTGCAGTTCACACACCACGCCTTGTGAACCCCTGGATTTCTCTTCTGCTCTGGGTGGGGCCATCTCCAGTCCTCTCCTGTCCTCCTCCTGTCTCTTCCCAGCTGTCCGTTCACTCTCTTCTTTCTCAGCGACACACTGCTGCCAGATTTACATTTTTCTGCAGCTTTGATGAGATCATGTTTCTCTCCTGACTCTAAACCTGAATTTGCTTCCCCCCTCACACTAAAAGGATTCCAGATGGACCACAGATTTAAGTGTAAAAGTGAAAAAAAAAATTACAAAATTGGTGGAAAGAAATATGGCTGAACTTATTTCAAGTCTTGTAGAGAACATTTCTCCTAAGCAGAACGTTCAACTCCAAAGCCATAAATAACATTTGGGCAAAATTGATCAAACAGAAATCCTGCTAAGATACTGCAGGAAGCCATGTCAGTTGGAACCGTAGATATAGGCAGTGGTTGCTTTCCATAATGAAGGACCCACTCAGACTCATGCGCAGAAGACAAGCTCTGAGCCCACAGCAAAATGGGCAATACTAGCAAAGAGAATTTCCCTGAGAAAGAAAGGCCAACACAGGTCACTAAGATTTGGAACATCGTAGCTTGATTCAACATGTTAAAGACAGATAAAAATGGAGATTTCTTCACCTGTCGTTGCTTTAAAATAAAGGTTTATAGATTCCAAGGTTGATGAGGCGGTGAAAAAACATATAAAGTCTCTTAGTGGAGTGTAAATTTGACAGACCTTGGAAAAACAATTTGACAGTGTCCGTCAGACCAGAAAAGGCATGTATTCTTTTGCCCAGATATTCCAGTGTTAAAAATTCCCTAAATGTAACCATTTATGTACCCCAAGATGGACAAGGGTGTTTATTGTAGTATCGCTTATAGGAGTAAAAAAGAAAAAAGAAACTGGAAGTAACGTCACCTTTGTCAGTGTTTTGACTTGTTACATAAATTAAGATACAATGCAATGAGCATTAATGAAATGAATAATCATAGTAACAGATGATGACGATAATAATAATCACCCCAACAACCTGATGACTATTATTGCCGTCTGAAGAAAGCTGTCAAGCACTCACATTGTAAAAGCGTGCAGACCGGGGTATATGATTGCTTTTGAGTTAGAAATCATTCTTGTAGTTTTTCTTGTAAAATACTCAAGAAACTGGTACCTGAGAGACATGAGAAGGAGGGTAGGAGAAGTGTATAGAGATTTCTCTTTTTCTGCTGTTTAGAGTCCTGTATTCCGTGTGTTAAAATAATTTAAGGAAAAAGCATGGAGGAAACAACCCCCCCGCTATATTTCTTACAAAACAACATCTAAGCTTATTTTATTTTTTAAGGCACTTGAGCCTCTGACTGAAACCTGCCTTTTAAACTATTTCTCATCATGCATTCTCCCTAATTGCATGGGTGGAATGAATGCTTGTCTGGCATCTCCCACCCGGCTATTTTGCTCTCCTTGACTTCCTGCCCTGGCCCTGCACACCCCTCCTGCTGAAATGGCTTCAGTCCTTCTCTGTATGCTCAGGTCTGTCTGCCCATAGTTCCTCTCCCATCTCCTTTACTTCAGCCTCCTCTCACGCACCAGTCAGCACCAGCATCTCCACATGTGGGCCCACAGATCCTCAAGTTCAATTCTACTTTGGACTTGTTTTCCTCTCCTGTTTAACCCCAGCTGGTGCCGAACCTGGGTCCTAGGGCTTTGCCTGGTCAGCCCCCAGGGGGTGCTGGAACTTGCTTCAGGCCACAAAGGCCCTGACATCCATGTACCTGAGTGACCCCCTTGTGCCTGGCACCCAGGCTGTCCAGAGTCACCCGTGAGTATCTGCACCACGTGACCAGTGTTTGCAGGCCTGACAGGTACCCATCAAGGGGGATAGGACTGTCCCTGGTGTCACTGAGCTGGATCAGAAAGCTGCACTGTCACCTGTTGTCAGGAGTACAGAATGGCCGGAGATTTTGGTGGCCTTTAGGTGGTCTGGCTGCAAACACAAAGCCAGTGCACTTCTAACGGAGCTGGAGACCCACGGTCTCGACACTTGACGTCGAGGCCTGGTGGAGGCCCCAGGACAGAGGCCCCATCTCCAGGTTCCTCGCTTCATTCTCCCCCTTTATTCCAAGACCGCATTGTTGATGAAGCTCCCCGCGAAAAAGGTTAGGGTTCATCCATTCAGGTGTCATCTCATCATTTGTATAATCTGGGCGTCGCATTCCTGAGCGGCTGACCCCTCTCCAGAACCTGCCTAGTTGAGATGTCACCTCCCTGACAGGGAGGCACTTAGAGCTGCGGAGAAAAGCACAATGTGCTCCCGCCCCGCCTGTCTCAAATTTTCCCTAACAATTAACGCCACACTAACTTGACACTCGGTTCCTTGTTTGGCTGTGTAAACCCCGGACCCTTTTTCTATTAATTCCAGACATTAATATTTTCTTTCACGCAGCAGCTGCCACTCACCCGTGAGACGGCTGGAATGCCGTGTAGCTGTCAGCATGCCTGGGGACGACCCAGTCTGCTTTGCCTGTGAGAAAGTGACACCACTGAGGCCTGGTTTTGCGGTGCTTATTTTGAGAGTGCACTGACAGGCATGAAGGGCTGGTCCCAGGGTGGCAATTTCATTTAATTAAAGACCTCTTTTTATTGTAGTTTTTCCCCACTTTATACATATATATAGTGGAGTGATTGTTAAAGTCTGACTTGGCAGAGGTGGCCTGCGGAGGGGGCTGGGCAGGCAGCCACTCACTCGCGAGGGTCCCCCTGAATGGCTGCTTGTGTGTTCAGGAGTTTTACTCTCTGACTCAGAACTGCCACTTAACATGACGAGCGAGTGTGCATGTCTGTTGTGTGTGTCCAAGTTCACATGAAAGACTGCCGGCCCCCTGTCCGTGTGTGGCCCAGTTGTGAGAATCTCATCTATGCATGTGTGTGCGTGTGTAATTTCATCTCTTTGATTTAAAGTGAGTGCTTGTGATACCAGAATTCTAACATAAAACTTGTGTCCTGGTGACTCTCCAAAGACTTTTAAGCTGTGTGTACTCTTGCTCTGGAGTGATGTTGCTTCAGCCAGAATACAGGGGCATTGCACCGATTTTCATTCAGATTTAGCATGGCAGCTAACTAGAAACATAACAAAGAGCCGGGAAAAATGTGGAAAGGAAAGGTGCAGCTGGAATGAAGGTGAGCAGACAGACAGAAAGAGAGGAGGGAGAAGCATTTTAATTTTAATTTGTTTGGTTGTGCACCTTGGTTGCTTTCCCCGGTCCCGGGTCTCAAACTTAGGACTTTGTAACGCATGTGAACTGCACTGCAGCTGGAGACGGCGACCCAAGTGCTCTCCCACCAGAGCTTGTTTGGAGAAACATCTGAGTGATGCAATTCATGAGGCGTAGTCACGCTTTGGTAAATGGTAGAAACAGAGCAGCTTCATTAATGTACGATGCAATTGTCTTCAATTGTGTCGGCTGATCTTCAATATCAGGAACCCAGGTCAGTGGCTCTCGGGGGGCCTCCTGTGGTGAGAGCTCTCCAGGACCTGGCACCTGTCACTGAACGAACGCACTGTTGGTCTCTGTGCTTTAGTTTGGTCGTCCTGTGGTTCGCGATGAATGAGGGAAGCACAACTCTGCAGATTCGCTGGTTTCTGGGTGTGGCGTCGTCTGCTGGCTCTCCTGCAGCCCTCGAGGGCCATTCCTTCGTGTGTGCCTTCTTAATGCGTCCTTCACGAGCTGGCCAGTGTGGTGCCCGTTTCCACGCATGAAGCACACATGTACAATACATAATTCATGTGCTTTATTTGCAGGCCATCTTTCCCCTCAACTGATCTGGACGGTGTGGGGGAGGGTCTGTCATTGGTCCTTCTTTCTGCTTTGGACTTAGCGGCTGAAGGACATTATTCATTTCTTTTGGTGTCTGTTTCAAAGCTCCCTGGAAGGGGCCGGCGGGTCAGGGGTGGTGCCCGAGGCCAGCAGAGGGCCCGGCTGGTGTGGCGTTCATCTGGCTGGTGGGGGACAGTGTTCCCTGCCCCACTGCAGCTGCAGGAGGCACAAAGAAAGGCAGCTTTGTTGACTTAATCTCCCTGCCCCCCTGGCTCCCCCCCGCAAGTTCCAGTGTCTGTCCTTCGCCCCATCTTTTGAGCAAGTGGATCTGGACATTGATTTATTTATTGTGATTATATTCGAAAGCATAGCCACCTGGTCAAGTGCTTAGAAATGGTCTCTTTCCCTTTTCACGGACTCCCTGTCATTCTTCGGAGGGTGGGCTTCTCCCCAGGACCCCTGACACCCTTGGCATTGGCTTGGCTGGTGGTTTTATTTCTTGAATTTTTGTGAGTGTCGTTTTGATGACATTCCCACAGTGAAACCACATGGAGAAAGTTACGCCCGTTGATAGCAAAGGAATATCCGTCACTTATCCACCAGCGTTTCACTGCTCGCCTTCCCACCTCCAGGGCCTTTCATCTCTGCACAGGGAGACTGGTTCTGGGTGGACCCGGTGAAATGCTTTTCCCTGAGGGGTCTGGAGAGAACCGTCACTCACCGGGGAGCCCAGGTTTGGGGATGTGCTGCTAAAACCTCTCTCGCTCTCTTTTTCTTTTCAAGGCACAAGCGATCCCTATGTGAAATTTAAGCTGAATGGGAAGACACTGTACAAGAGTAAAGTCATATATAAGAATCTGAACCCAGTGTGGGATGAGATAGTGGTGCTGCCAATACAGAGCCTTGATCAAAAGCTACGTGTGAAGGTAACGGCGGATGGCGGTCAAGTCTGCTCCTTGACGCGACACATCTTTCTCGGCAGTCCCTGCCTTCCTCCAAGTGAACTTCCCCCAGACACGTTCTTTCATTCTTCTTAAACATGTGGTGGAAAATATGAGTAGGAAAGGATTCCTCGTCCCTTTTGTGTCTCTTGACTCAATGAGAACGGCTCTACAGAAAATCAGAGTGAAAATAATATCTCTATTGATTGTATTTAAACCTACTGAATGTGGAAGAATTATTACTTCTCGGGCCGTGATGCCAAGGACTAAAGCCTTTCTCATTAGGAACAACTCTATACTTAATAGAGCTTTAAGCCACCAGTTGTAAGCATCAATTGCTCTAACATCTGGGTGAAAATTGCCTGAGCTGAGTGCAGGATGAGATTGCTATAGAATCTTTAGCAAATTTCTATTTAATTGGCAGATCAGCTCACTGTGAAAATACTAAATTTTAATGAGAGACCATTTAAACTACAGAGAGTGATCCATTGTGCGTGACAGTGGTTTTGCATGTGAACGCTGCCGTGAAAGGATTTCCTGCTTCTGTTCTGGCTGCACCAGGCCAAACGGGGAAGTTCGAATCATTTTGTTCTCGGCTAAAAAAGTTCTCTTTGTACTGTGCAAATTATTTGTAGTTCGAGAAGATGGAATCCCAAATCCTCAGCCTGTTGCATTTCCTGATAATGTGACCCACTCATTTGTTTCCCGCATTAATATGTGACTCCTTCCTCTTTGCAGGTATATGATCGGGATTTAACTACATCTGATTTCATGGGTTCTGCCTTTGTCATCCTCAGTGATCTTGAGCTAAACAGGTATTATATTTTTACCTTCTAACTGCTGTAAATGGATTTCACATGGAGCTCAACAGACTGTTCAGTGGCATTTGTTTGGATCAATTGTGAAAAGAAACATTTGGAGAAGAAAGAGTGTCTTAAAATGTAAATTTTTCTCTAAAGTTTTCTTTTTCAGCTCCCAAATATAGTAGTCAGATATTAAGTCTTCCATTATGCGTTCAAAAAAATGTGTGTTGTCTTTTTTTCTTCCATTTATTAAGGTTGATGCTGCTTACCCTTCCTAACTTAAACCTCAGTTATTTAAATTATATTTGTGCCAGAGGAGAGTAGTCAGTTAGCCGGCTGTGGAATTAGAAAATGCCAAACCATTTCTCTCCCCTGAAGAGGGTCAGTTTATTTTCACTGACTTGGGTGTTTTTTGACTTGTGTCTTGTCCTTATTCAGGGGGGAGGCTTGCCGTAAGGCTGCAGTGCTTTCGTCCTGCTAACATCTCTTGCTGCTTTTTGCTTGCAGAATGACTGAGCATATTTTAAAACTGGAAGATCCAAACAGTTTAGAAGATGACATGGGCGTGATTGTGTTAAATCTGAACCTTGCAGTAAAGCAGGGTGATTTCAAGAGACATGTAAGTGTGGTCCTTTTGTTCTTTATAACATTCTTCAGTGTCGTTTGACAGCTGAGTTACCAGATGACCGACCTTTTTGTGATTATACGTTAGAGGGGAGAGCGAATAGTCTGATAGCCTTTACTTCCCATCTGAGAGTCTATACATTCTTTCTGTTGAAAGACTGGAAAGAAAATCCAGTTAGAAATTATTCTGACTCAGGGCGTGGTTATTATCAGAGTGCCGCTGTTAAGATGTATATGCTGCTTATTCTTTGCTTGTTAGAGATCATTCAAAATTTAATTTTTACTAGGTATTGAGGTTTCTATTTACTGTTCTCTTAGGGACTAGGTGACTTAGGCATTATTAGTTATGAAAAGCAGTTTTCAGGATTTTATTAGCGTGTCGTATGTTATGAAGATGATCAATATGTATTTGCAACATTTCCGTTTCTTTTCTTTTAGCTACCACGTTTTCTACTGAGCGTTTTTGGGAAGTTACACATTTTTATATTCTCTGATGGAAATTTCTAGCTAAAACACTATTTTTGGTAGATGTCTGTAGCAACGAAACCTTGGATGTTCTAACAATCTGATTAGGACTTTGTTCTTAGGAGGTAATATGTGAATGCCAATTATAATCTTAGATTAAAGGATTACGCCTTATAATTTCAAGAATTAAGAACAACAGCATCTTTGTAAGTTATCAGAAAGTTGCTTTTAAAGCCAATTAAAACATCTTCTGGAAAAAGACTAAGATGTGTTCAGATCGAACATATTTAGAATCTAGTTTGAAGGTCTGGAGCGTACTGATAAGTTTGGCCTCAGTAATACTTCTGGAATATACTAGCAAATTCACAAATGATAACTTAAAGGAGGAAAACTCCAGCGGGACCTGGTCAGTTGCCATGGGTTCACGCCATCATTGCTGTATTTAATTTGAAATTTTTTAGGAGAATATGCTTGACAATCCCTGAAAAATAAAGTAAAAAAAACAAAACAAAACCCAAAAAGCTCCACTAACAATGTGTAAAGAAGTGCCTCTGTTAAAACCTCAGACCGCAATCCAGCTGGTATTTTGATGATGAAATGTCTTAAACTGGTGTATTGTCAAGGAACTTTTTTCTTCCAATGTATTGAAGGAGGCTTTTCTCTAGCTTCTCTTCATTGTGTCAGTGATGCCGCTGGATTCGATGTCCATGCATGCAGTCGGTGGCCTGTCATGTGAGCTGGGCTCGAGGTCGAAATAACATGCCATGTAAATAGATTTTATTTGCCACCTGGTTGAGCAGTTGCCAGTTGATATGGTCTACATTTTTTTTGTTAACAAATGTAAGTGGGATTTGTCAGGTTGGATAATTTCATCAGGCTCATAGCTGTATATTTATTTAAGCAACGTGATAGCTATGTATTTATTCCCTTTGTCCATCTTTTTTTTTTTTTTTTTTTTTGAGAGAGAGAGAGAAAAAGGAAAGGAGAAGAGGAGGAAATGCTCCCCATATTTTTCTTTTTCTTTGTGGTATTTCTGCTGCTCATGAACCCCAGTCATTGACCTTTACCTGGTCTGCACCCCAGATGCCACTTTAGTGCCTGAGTCACCAGGGTGCCTCCTCTAGTGCATCTTTCTGTCATATTTGGTTATGTTTAGCTGTAAGACTGCCACTTAAAATAGACTTCAATGTTACCCACATTTGGAGTTTGAAAGTAGTGTCATTTTAGTTAAAATGTGTTTTTTAAAAAATGAATGTTAGATGCAATTTGAGTTTGTTTTGGTAAAAGAACTCAAAGACGATCTCTTGAAAGTTTATAGAGTGGTCACACTTGTCACTTACTGAGTGACTTTCTCGTCCCCTGACCTTCCGCTTTGAGAGTTTATCTGATTATCTCTCAGTTTGTTCCCCTCGGTTCTCATTTTCTTCTTTGCTTGTCTGGCAGAGATCTTATATTCATTTTACATGTATGTTAGGGGACATTGCCACAGAGAAGCCCCCGAGTTCTCTTCTTTGTTTTGTCTTTCTGTTGACTCGATCAGAGGACATCGTGCAAGGAGAAATGTGTCCCGGCCGTGTGTGTCTGCTCATCTTGCTGCCGGGGCCTGGGTAGATATCAGAAAACAAGCTGATGTATAGCTGTTTCCCACTTAAGTGACTAGTTAGAGACATTGGCGTACTGAGTTTGTAAAGAGGAAAAGCCAACTTGAGTCTGGGAAGACAACCTATGATTTGACTGGGAAGAATTTATTCATGAATTTCCAGTTTAAAGTCCAGTGATTTTAAATGCAGAGAACTTCAGTGCAGGTTGGATGCTTTGTTTTGGACCCATTTCCTCCTGCCATCCCTGAGTCTATGTTGCTCTAATTCGGTGAAAGTCTCCACCGGGGCTCACGGTCTGAAATCGCTGTCACATGGAGGAAGGCGAGTAGATGGACACAGTGCAGTGAGGAGCAGCGGCACTGACGGGAAGGCGAAAACCTTCTGTTTCTTTTTCTTGGCAAAAAAAGAGAGGATTGTAGTTAGAATTAAAGGCTCTGTCATCAGACCACCTGGGCGTGTGGCCCAGCTTCACTCCTTTCTAGTTTAGAGAAGTTCAGTGACCCGGGCAAATTCACAGAATTACTTAACCTCTCTCAGCAACATGTCTCTCTTATGTGAAGTGTGGATCAGAAAAGAGTATTTTACAGGATTGGGAAGGTTGAGATTATCAAATACACTGCTTGACAAGGAGTAGGCCCTCCGTGTCTAGCAGCTCTGAGTGTTGTCTTAAGTAGACAGTAATTGTCATTTCCCACTCATTTCCATATTGCTTATGTTTTATGATTATTAGAAACATCAAGTGGGGGACTAAGACTAAAGGCCCTAAATATCTTTGTGTCCTTATAAGGTGGGAAATTCGTTTAGGTGGTTGGTTGGGGTGAGAATATTTGTTAATATGTTCTTGGGGAAATACAGAAAGAAGTGATTTAGTTCTTTAGTTCCAGACTGTAGTATCATATCTCTGTCCTGTGCTGAATATTGAGCTCACAGTGTCCCCTGGGGAAGTGTTTTTAACGAAGACGATTTTCAAGTCCTCTTTGTACCAGTGTTTTTCATTGCCGTTTACTGAAACCTAAGTGGATTTTCCCCCAAGACTATTTATTTTCTGGTTTCTAATTTATGGGGACAGCATATGGGCAAAGGGATTAGGTCATGTGCCCAAAGGTAAGTGTTCCTTAAGCATAATAATAAATGTGGTCTGTTTGATTAGATTCATAATTGTGTTGTAATCTCCCAAATCTATCCAAGTTTTAACGTCCAGTTAGCTGGCTAACCAGCCAGAGGAGAGCTTTGCCGTACCGGACGGTGACAGGACGAAATGAGATTTTGCTGAGAGAATTTTAATTGTGACAAAATTCAGTAGCCTTCGCCCAACACATGAAAGATCAAAAGAAAAGCATGGTCAAGTCACCTGCTGTTCAGAACACCTTTTTCTTCCGTCCCTTTCTTCAGTTGTGCCTGAGTGACTCAGATGTTTTTCCCCATTCTTTTGAATATTAAGTTGTAATCAGTGAGAATACATGGGAGTTTTTTTCAAATATCAAAAACTGTGGAAACCTGAACATGAAGAAATATTGTCTGAACTTCTTAAGCATTTTCATCACACTATCTAAAGATTCCTCGCAGGAGAAATCTGCCTTGCTGCCTGACTTTCAGAGGTAAAATAATCATGTTTGAAGGCAATGAAAAACATAAGTCCATCCTGTCCTTGTCTGTTGATTATTTAACACTGAGAACATGATGAGACGTGACCCCAGAAATGTGATAATTTTTGCTTGTTTCCAAACTCTTTTCTTGCTCAAGTGTATTTTCTTAGTAGCCTCAGAAGTTGGCTATCTGATTAACAATTCTTTTTCTCTCTTTTGTATTTTGTCACTTTTTACCATTCAACGGACTCAATCCTTAGCGTTGGTCAAATCGGAAGCGGTTAAGTGCCAGCAAGGTAAATAGAACCTTTTTTTTTTTTTGCTTTATATATTCATTGGTAAAAAATTCATCTTTGTAGCAACCACAAATATATGATTGATATTATCCAAATTTTACATGTAAAGTCGCTCTTTTTCTCGTCACTTCTGGTAGGATTGAAAGGGTGACAAGCTCCTTTACAGTTCTGTTGAGTAAGGGCACAGCCCAATATTTGCACACACATTTGTTTCAGTAGTGACATTTCGTATGTACTGGCGTGTTAGAATGTTACACTTCATTAAGACTGGATCATTTGGAGGGTAGTGCAGTTAGATCGAATCCTTCAGGAAGTTCTTTATCATTAGAAGCAAAGTAGCTTTGGAGTTAGAGGGACAGTGAAAAGACGGAGAGACATATTATGTGGTACATTTTGTATATCTTTTTTTTTTTTTTTTTAATCTCCTGAAATTCTGTTTATTACTTTTTGTGTGTTTAGAGCTTAAGGATTTCTTCAGGAAGTATTGGTGATTTTTTTTTACACTGAATATCTTGTTAAACAATTATACACTACTGCCCAATTTGTGGAAAGCACAGTTGTGTCGAGGTAGAAACGTATTATTATCAAGTTAAGAAGTTAGCCAGTTGTAACACGAGTGACTCATGTCAAAATTAATATAAATATAAGCCCACAAAATAGAAAAAAGTATCTGCAACTTAATTTAGCAACTCTGTGGCGGCATTTCACAGAGAACTAACCAATATGGCGATGTCCATGGCAGGCATGTGTTGGGGGAAAACTTGTGAACAGTCTCTGTATGTGCATTTCTGCATACACACAAATCTGTGTCAGCTCCCATATTTTTGAGCTCACTCTACATCTCTTGTGTATTTCTCTATAAAATAGGAGATGGAAGCAAAGATTGTGTGTTTTAAGAATGTGTGTATATTCATGGGAGAGAGTGAGAAGAGGGAACTAACTGCAGCTTGACTAACCCCGGTCATTTTGGAGGAAAAGCAAACTTTCCAAACTTTTCTTTTGGATTCCGAAGGCGTCAGTGTTCTGACTTACGAAAATGTAGATCCTTTACCTTCGGAGCACTTTGAAATAAATGTAAGCTGCTTTATGAGCCTGCCGTTTCACTCGGTTTATAAAACTCTGGGTTTTTTTTTTACAAATAAAGAGAATAATGCTGTGAAACTGTCTCCACAATTTCTCCAACTTTTGTCTTGTTCCTTTATAGTCACTAGAGGGTAGAAGAACATCATTTCTCACCAGAGGAGGCAGCCAGACTCTTGTTCGCCCAGACTAAGGGTTTCTGGAACCATTGGAAGCAGTCAAGCTTCCCAGCATGTTGTGCTGCAGCCTGACAAAGCAGTATTTTTTCATTTATTGATTCTGCTGCTGCGTTACAACACTGACACTGTACATCAATAACCATCTTTAGTTAGGGAGCTCCGGCCTGTGGAAGAGCCCTGGCAGTTTGTGGAAGAACATAAAGGCTAGAAAGAAAAATTGTGAGCTTGGGGAATGTTGGAGTCTGGGGATGACAGGAGAGGTCATGGAAGAACGAGCAAAGGGATGAAGAGGGAGAGAAAACATGCTGACAGCCCAGATGAAGACATAAAAAATATGAAAGCAATGGGGGCCCTGGAAAGCAGTATTTATATGCGTCTTGCCAACTTGTGTCTTATCACTGAACTGGGGTCTTCTTTGTTCCCTGTCCTGGTCATTTCTGGAATCCTGACTTCAGAGTGCTGAGCTTCAGGGGCTTAATAAATTCCCAAACCCTGTGTTTGTGTTGGATAAAACCTTAGAGAAAGAGAGCTCATTGAGAGCCATTCATGATCTGATCTGAGAGTTGCCATTTGTGACTTGGTGAGAATTTCGGTTGTTAGGCTGACTTTTGAACACTCAGAGGTTACACTTTTGAAGGGAAAAACCTTCTCATTTGGCTCATGAAAATGAGTCACTTGGAGGAATCTATCAACAGTGGTTAATTAACCCTTTGTAAAAGTAGTCGAAATATCCTGGGCAAGCTCTTGTGGTCTTTTTTTAAACTATGAAGCACGTTCTTTTTAAAGATTTCCGTATTACATATAAAAATTAGGTGATAGAAGTTTGACATAAGGAAGATTACTTAGCTAGGAGCACCTAAAACTCCACTAGTCCTAAGTAATGTAGTACCTGTAAAATGCTATTGACTTTTTCACCTCGATCTTGTTCTCATAATAATTTTTTTAGCTAATTGCTTCTTAAACTCTGAAGTTTAGAAGTTTGCATCATCCAGAGGGTGCAGAATGGTAGAATATTTATGGATTCTGTTCTCAAGTGTTTCTTACTTGCACTGACCTGGTTTTAAAATACAGTAAATATACAGAAATTGCCTTCAAAAATAAGCTCAGGTTTCATCCACGAAGCCCTGTGTGCCTTCTATTGGCTTTTTAAAGTGAATTGGGAATTTGCTTTAATAAGACCCTGACTCAGATATCTTGTTCTTTTTGAAAATGTGCTGTCTCTATACTTTGCTGTGAAAAAGATCTGTTTCCAAACCTTA
>RJWH01002339.1:35616-243807 GCA_004363575.1 Solenodon paradoxus
ACACACACACACACACACACACACACACACACACACACACACACACACACACACACACACACACCAGCTTCTGTTTGGGCGGTTTAGGGGCTGTGTCTGACCCCAGGACCTGTTTAGTTAAGCATGTCCCTTATTTTAGGTGAATGTGCACTAAGTATTCTTGCGTAACCCCTCTTTTGACCTGAATGTTTTATGCACTACCTGTCAGCCATGGACGTGAGAGACTGGTCTATACCAGGGTCACATTTTTTTATGTTTAAAATCTGATGACTCGTGCTGCCAATTTTCAGCCTGTATTCATTCCTCCCTGTTACTCCAGAGATTTACCTCTGAAGGCACATCTTCTAGGTTCCTGTCAGCTGTCCTGCAGCTGCAGGATCTTCAGGGGTGGAGGAGGGACTCTCCTGGCCCCTCTTCCCATGCGACTCAGAGAGCGCCGCCTTTTGCCTTCCATTCGCCAAACTGGCTGTGGTTTCTGCTTCGACGGGGTGACCCTGCCCCGCCGTGTCTCTCTGACCCTCTTTCCCCAGGGCTATGAAACTTCATCTTGAGCATGACATGAAGGCCCATGTCTGGTTGGGAAAATCAAGTTTCATGGGGCCCAGCTGTGCCCAGGGCCGGGCCCCCGTGCGGGCCGAGTTGAGTGGTTGGGACAGAGACCTTACAGCCCACAAGTCTGAACATTTCTGGACCTTTCCAGGGAAAGTGGGCCGACCCGCCTGAGAGGGTTAGCAACCTCCCACTGTTTCCATTGAATTTTCATTTTTTAAATTTTATTGAGGAAACATTGCTGCTGCTTATCTCCAACGTTCTCCACATTCTGTTTGCTCTCAGCATTCTTCACCTGCAAAACCGGTTCTCTGCACTCTGTTCCCCGTTTCCAACACCTGTGATGGTTTTCCTCTTCTGTTGGAGTCTGACACACATACTTTTTTTGCCGTTTATTTTGTGTCGCTTTGCACAAATCATGACCTGCTCGGCAAGGCTTCTGTGTGCATTTAGGTTCTGACCTTCCTGTCCTCTGTTCCCTTTTCCACTGTCTCTGTTTTCTCTTGTGCTGTCTGTCCCTGTTTCTGTCTCTGACACCGAGGGCTTGTGACAGGCAGGCGGTCTCTCAGAAGGGTGACGCTGGTGGAGCTGTCTGGCGTCTGTGGGTCCTGCACCTGACTGCTGTCCTCCCCTTGAACTTCCTTTCTCTGCTCCTTTTCCTACATTGGCCTTTGCAATCTGCTGCCCTGGGACTCCAGGCACAGCAGAACCCTGTGGCTGGGTGCTGGTCGGGTTTATGAATATTTGGTGGCCTTGGGGTGATATGACCCTCCAGTCCGTTCTGACCCCTCCCATGGGCTCCTGTCCCTGGAGCATTTTGCGATGTCTTGACAAATGGTTGGGATATGCCTTTTCCTTTGACACAGCCATATAGATTGACAATGTCAGTTTCGTTTTTGCGAAATTGCCAGAGACTGGTTCACTTCAGACCTCACCGAGGATATCAGCACTTTGTATGGCAAAAGGGCTGGGGATCTGAGTTTTAATATATATTAGCGCCTGGCAGCCATCTCGCCATAAGCCTAGTTTAATTTGAGAGAATGTAAGTTGAAAGTTGAAAGTCAAAGAGTTTGGAAGGATCTCTGTCTATCACCCAGCCACCCATCCTTGCATCCATCCATCCATCGTCCATCCATCAATCCACCATGACACTAGTGGGCCGGCTACTGAATGTTTTAACCCTGAAGCTTTTGCTGCCACGTGTGCGGTCCTGGTTAGCACTAGCCAGGACAGACCCTCTAGTGGCTTTCCTCATTTCTGGAGACGGTCTTACCAAATCTTAGCAAATGAGGAGGAAGAAGTGATTCAAACATGACAGTATAAAATAAGGTGATGATGACAAGAGCTCCAAGTTACTATTTGTTATCAGATTCCAAGCATTTGATTTTCGCAGCCGAGCTCATGACTGGGACACTGGCATTACCTGTAAATTGTTAGACATAAAAATCGTTGGCCCCTTTTGGAGCGGAAACTCCAGAGATGGGACCCAGCAATCTTTGAACAAACCCTCCAGGGCTTCTGAAGCATGTCTGGAGTGGAGAACCACGGATGTAGACTAGAACAGATGCAAGAGGGTGGGGAGAACAGGAGACAAAGCTAGAGCGCTCAGAAGAGTCAGTGGATTCAGCTGCTCCCTTAGGTGACAGGTGTCGGATGGGTTAAGGTGGGGCAAGAGCTAGGCAAGTAAGGTGCACAGAATGAGAACCGCAGCCATCACTGGGGCTTGGGGCAACGCTTGCAGAAGTCTGGGCTGAGTCCTTAACTGTCCCATCCCAGCACCTGGCTGGTGGCGGGAAGGAAAGGAAATGTCTCCCCTGCCCTGTGGACTCTTCTTGGACTGGCCGAGCAATACAATGACCATCCGGCAGATTAGTTGGTGTAAAGACCAAATTTAGTTGCATGCCTATGGGGGATCTTCAAAGATCGTATTCCATGGTCAGTGGGGAGAAGCAGGGTATAGATCTTGAGCTAAGGAATGGTTAGTGGTCTGGGGTTTCCAGGAGAGAGGAGGGGGCGCACATGGCTGGGAGAAGGTGCTTCATGCCAAGGGTCAGAGGCCCTGTAAATCTGACCGGTCATAGAGTTGTGTTTCTTGGAAAGAAAGGTTTGATAAAATTCTGGGTAACATCCTTAATTTTCATGCCTTCAGGTAGTTAAAGGGGAGGTAAATTTTTCTTGGGAGGCTGCAGGACATCCATTGATCTCAGCTTGAAATAATCCACGTGCCACGGCGACATGGCTTGGGGAGGCCTCTCACTGGGTTCATTCTAGTCCCAGGAGAGGGGTGACCTTGAAGTACTTTAAGTGGAGACACATGGAGAAATAAAGCATGGTTCAGACCAGCAAAGTGACACAAGTAAATTAAGAAATATTAGATGATAAATCTTATCACCTATAGACACAGCGTTTAACTTTGGTCTTTCTACAGGTCAGGGCAAAAAAGAAAATCTTGCTGAATCACATGGCCTTCATTTTTTCACCTTCATTTATTTTGTTTTGTATGTTTAGTTAATTAATTTTTTAAAAGGAAGGTGCAGGCAGGAATGAAGGTGAGTAAGCAGGCAGGCAGGGAAAGACAGGTAGAAGAAGCACTTTATTTTTTATTTAGTTGTTCACATTGATTGTTCTCCTGGCCCCAAGTCTTGAGCTTGGGACCTGAGGATGTATGTGGGACTGCTCCCAGGGTGTGCTCCCACCAAGGTGCATCCTTCATTTTAAAGAGCAGTAAATGTGTTGGAAGCATTTTCCTGGTCCTAAAAGCTCAAAGTTATTTGGGTATTCATAGACACTATCCAATTTTTTAAATCTTCTTTTATCTAATTTTGATTTTGAAGTACATCTATGTAGAGTGATAATTTTTCCTCATAATGTAGAAATATGAAGTTCAATATAAAGCACTTACCGGGAATGTCACTGTACATACAGATTATTCACATCCTTGGGAATATGATATAGTTTTTATTTCCAAATACAAATCTCATCTCCCATGTCCACATGGAAAATATTAAAGGTTTTCTTTGGCAAAGATTTTTGTGTAGATTTTGTGTAAATTCTAGGAGAATTAATGCCTAGAGTGTCCTCTTCAGCTGATGGAAAGTAGCTGTCAAGTGGAATTCTTTCTGGGAGTCTGTTACTTGAATGTGTGAGCCGTCCCATGTCAGCCTGTAAAAGCTGATGACAAGGAGCAGTCATTTTACATGTTGAAAAAGCTTGAAAGGAATATTTCAGGGAACCTTTTTCCGACTGAAATGTTCTCCCTTGGCTTTTCAAAGCAGTGGCTTCCAGATTTGGAATCTTGCTTTATTCTTCATTTTGCTTACAAGTTAGTTCACTCTTCTTCATACGTGGGTTCTAATGACTACTTGTTTTCTCACAGTGACTTAGGAATAAAAGAATTAATGAGAGTAGGTGGGATGCACTGGTAACATCGGAAAGCTGGCCTTTTAAGACTGCCTTACTGAGAGGAAATATGAAGCACTCATATGGAATTTGGCACTAGTGGGGATACCGTGGTCACTGCTTTCTCTCATTGCCAACTCTTTTCTCAATTTTTATCTTGTTTTTTTTTGTGGGGGGCTAATTTGCTGCATCTAACAGCATGCTTTAAATATACCCGCAGTACTGGCCAGCCAGGTCAGTTCTGGAGAGTGATACATCCAGTTTAGTGTTGTTTGTAATGATGTCATGCCTTCCTTTCACAATCTGCCCTTGCTCTCTCTTCTCTTCCTAGTTAGGCACAGATAGAAGGCACTGAGTTGAAATATCATCCCTATGTTTTCCTTTGCTGTCATACCAATAAAACGGGCCCTAGAGTCCACGCGCCATCTTCCCAGCATGCACGTGGCCTTATGCTCAAAAATGACTGTCGCCAAGCTGTAGTCCCCTTTGTATGTTCCAGGAATAGCAACCTCTTCACCATGTTGAGAGTCTCTTTCTAGATAGAAATCCTCAGAGGATTCTGCCCCTTGCTGGAAGTGAATGGAAGCTCCACATTAGATACTTAAAGTCTTAAAATCTTTTTTCTCTCCTTATTGGTGGCACATCATGATCCAGAAACAAAGTGTTTTTGAAGTTGTTCCATTTTTATAAAAGTCAGTATATGTCTAAGCTGAACATGACACCTTGTTTTCACTATTAAAAATGAATGCATGTGCTGCTAATTGAAGGCACATTTTCCCCATGGAAGCGTGGGTATGGATTTAGTAGGAGAGAGGCTCATGCAGAGACAGCCAATGAAGGAAGCCTCCTCAACATCGTAAAAGGTTCTGATCCTTGGGGAGGAAGGAGAAAAAATAACAAAACCCTGATGTACTATATTTTATCTGTTATGTCAGCTGAGAAATTAGGGTCAGGACCCAGAAACTTTGCTCTGTCTCCTGGTGTTTGTTTCAGCTCAGGTGGGGTAGGCCTCTCTTTGATGGGTCATTTCCTTCTCTCCTTTCACATTCCAAGCTGCATTAAGATGACAGATTTCACTTATAGACCTGAAAACCGGAGCTATTGAGCTAACAGAGTGAGTGCAGAGGAGTCCATATATTATAGGGCGAGAGGATGTGTCTGAAGATCTCCAAAGAGTTGAAGAGCCCAGCTCTGCCTCCGGACAGACCAGGCGCTGCCCCTGACCACGGACATCGCTCTTCAGCCTCATCCCCAGTCTCAGGGGTGGAAGAGATATGTTATAGTAATAAAGAATTACTCTGAAAGCACATGCATATCCCGGAATATGTTGCTCACAGATGAAACTTCATGTCAATCTAACCTCACATTGGGTTTTGCAGGAATATTTAGGGTAAAATAAGTAGGATAAAGGTCTTGTGTTCTTTTCTAGCTGTGAACTCTGCTATAAATACGCCCCCCCCCCCACCGCCTTTCCTAAGGGGCTGGGGTGGGGGTGGGAGCAGATCTTGGACCACAAAGAGAAAGTCCATCACATCAAACGTGACTGTGTTAAATACTGAAATGTTCAAAGTCCGACGGAGATAGATAAAGGCTTTGATGAAAAGTGGATATTTCCCAGGGACATTACAAGCAATAATCCAGATGTTAGGGTGTAATGCACTGAGTGTCCGTGGACAGATCAGGAACTCCAGCCAAGCCGTGCCTGGTGTAGGCCGTAGCCTTGCCCTCCCATGCTGTTCCGCCATATGGAACCTCTCTCCAGGCCCCGTTCATAACCAGCTTTGGATTCCATTTTCACAGAGCTCATAGAGCTAAGTGGGACTGTTTTATGGACAAGTTAGCTAGAAGCCTTTCCAAGATAAACATCCAATTTGAAATTAGGACATACCAAGCCGCAAAATTATTTTAGGGCATATTTGATGGAAGTGCGGCCATTTTTCTGAGGCAGTTGCAAGACTGGAGGATGCCCTTTGACCCCTGTGGACAAGACTCCCTCCTTTATAAAAAGGATTTTGAAATAGTTGCAGTGTTTAGGGAGGAATATATCTGTCGGAGCTTTGAAGCATGGCCACAGGACAGGCCATGCTTTAGCTCGTGGGTTGGCTCGTCCAGAGTGAAGAAGGGGAAAAAAATAAAAAGGGAAATTGTAACAGGAGCTATGAATCAAAATCTCATTTCTGTTGTAAAGATAGAAGCTTTTGGCCCCTGTACTTAATAAACTATAAAACTCATTAAGTAGATCTACATCTGTGGGCAGAGAGATATTTTTAGACATATCTGTGTACGCTTTGCGATGGTGTGTGTTGTTTTGAACACAGACAATTGTTTATTTCCTAAGCCTTCATTATTAAATATTTTCTGTTCACCCCCCAACTGCACACAGAAGCTGACAAAAGAATTATTCCTGTTTCTACAGAGGAGAGAGTATTTCTTTTTCTTTTTTGAATGACTTCTTTTGCCCATCTGCCCTCCCTGCTCTGTCTCAGCACCCCAAAACCTGCCTGTGTGTGTTTTCATCTTTCTAGAGGTGAGAATGCACGTGTGTGTGTGTGTGTGTGTGTGTATGTGTACATTTCAAGAGAAAAGCTACATGGTTATGAAGTTTGGGAGTACAGGGTTTCTTAAATGTATTTTAAGATGGTGAGGAAACCACGTTTGCCCAAGCAGATGGCCGGTGTGACCTTGTTGCATCATTTATTCAGAACGGTGGAGTGACGTGTGTTGGATGAGGTAAGCCAGGCTATAATCAATATGGCACTGACACACCATTTGTTGTGATAAATGGCCTGAGCAAACTGGTGTCTAAATGATGTCAAAGATATATTGAGCGGATGGCAGGAGTGAATATATGGTGTTAGAAATTCATGGCTTTATTATGATACTCAACACCATTTACATTCTTTAGACCATTTATTTCTCCTTCAAAGAAAGCCGTCTTTGCCAGTGCCATTTGCCGTGTTGAACGGAGAGTAAATGAACTCCACCAACTTAGTGCAGTGGGATTCTCCTTCGAACAAACTCACCGTGAAAGGAGGTTGTGGGAAACTCAGGGAAAAGTGAATTTGCACCGGCTATGAAACAGCATTAAGAAAACGGTGGTCACTTTTGCTGAGTGTGATCCTGGCATGGTGGTTATGTGAAAACAAATATGGATGTTGGCTTTCAAATCTTTCAACCAGAAAATAAAATAGCCAAGGTATAGCTACGATGAGATTGACAAAATGTGGAATCTGGTGAATCAGTACATCAAGATCGGTTAGACTTTTATCTCTAGCTTTGTGTACATGTGAACATTTGCATGATGAAAGTTAACAGTAAATAAAATATGCCTGCTCTGTTATTATCGTTTTAGAGTAGAGCATGTTGGCTCTTTCGCTATGTCTGTTGAAGGTGTCTGTGTGAGAGCATGAGTACTATAATTTAAGAAAGGGGGAAGAAAAAAGTTATCAGCTCCTGAACTCTCGCTGGATTCTAGGCAATGTGCTTCATTCTTTACACATCCTTTCCTCTCCTAGAGCCTGCAAAGCTCTTGGTGGTTGGTGGAGTCGAGTCTGGATCTAGAGTTGGGAATTTCACAATAATGGTGGACTTTTTAGGAATAAAGAGGAGTGGAGACAGACAGATTCAAGTGTGAAAGATTCGTTGTAAGCCCTTATTTCTAGATACCCAAAGGTACTTTATTTCCCTACCGAGCCAAGTCTTGTCTTGTATCTGCTTCCCAGCTGTTCTTTCCTTCTGACTCTTAAAGTAGCCCAAGGCCCGGTTGAGGCGAAGGGGTCCCACCAAAGGGTGCAACTGGATAGGAGTCCAAACCTCTGCCAAATCCACTGCTGCTCTTCTTTGTTCTGGATTCTGTTGCTGCAGCCCCGTGCCTGAGACGAAGTCACCTGACTCTGGTTGCAGGTTTACAAAACCAGAGAAGCATCAGACTCACCAGGCAGGGCAGTGCTGATTATAAGCCAATATGGAAAACTGGGATTCCTCTGGCCTGCAAAGTCATACCCCGGGATCGTCAGCAAGTTGGTAATGTCATCTTTCCCTTTCGCTTTAGGCCTCTATAATTCGCAACCTCCGGCTCTCAGAGTCCTTGAAAAAGAATCAACTCTGGAATGGGATCATAAGTATAACTCTGTTGGAAGCAAAAAATGTCTCAGGAGGAAGTATGACCGAGATGTTTGTCCGGTTAAAACTGGGAGATCAGAGGTATAAAAGCAAGGTAAGTTCTGTATGATGGAGAGCAGTATCTTTCAGAATAAAAAAAATCGAAATGTTTTCCCATTTTAAATTTCCCAAGAATGGAATTTATTCCTTTATTTAGACCTTCTAACAAGATTAGAAGTATCCCAGAAAGTAACAACAACAAAAAAGTACAGATGCAGTCAATTCTTAGGGAATTTGATTGCTTACTATAGTTTATTTTAGTGTAATAACTAGAGCTAGAGAAAGCTTATTAAGTCATAGATTTGGATTTATTTCATTTATTTACATTGGATTTGTATGATTTTGTTTTGCATTGGGAGTGTGCGACTGTGTCTCTTAGAATACAGAAAAATAGTCACTAAATATTTTCTAATCCTATAAAAATCAAATAGTGTATTAAAATATTCGAGGTACCTAAAAATATTTTCAAAGCTATATACTCTTTTTCTCTTACTTTTTCACTATTAAGCCCCCAAATAGGCATCCCCTGCTGCTATTTTTACTGTGATTTATATAAAAAGAAAATCTATAGAATTAAAAAAGTGATTATTTCTGCACAAAAGTAATGGCATTTTTCACTGCCTTTAAAAATCAATCATCTTTTTCCCTGCTCCAAATTCCATTTACTTTCTAATCTTAGTAATTTGGTGTGGTTTTTATTGCAAAAACCAGAGTCTCCAAACCATGGTAATTAATTAGTTTTACATAACTGTCAGACAGGAATATTTCGTATGTTTTATGGATTGAGGGAACAGGGTACTTGGAAGTTCATTCATTTGCCAAAAGTCACATAGAAAAAAGAAAATCCATCGGAAGATTCTGAAAATAGACCCAAGAATATTTGCAGCTCAGGCATTCCAGGGTAGAGGACCTAACAGATGCCGACAAGTTGGAAAATGATTTCACCTTCTTACCTCCACTGTCCAGTTTCCAATGCAAAATCAAATATTAGACATCACTTACTCCAGCACAGGCATGGAGAACTGAGACACAGGTCAAACAATCATTTATAAGAAATGGAGGAAAAATGAGTGAGAGTTAAGACAGAATATGTAGATAATTCTTTTGAGCCAGGGAGTTTCAGGCTGTATCTCACAGCGAGCATATCCAGGGCAACCTCATCCCTCCACTGAGATTCCTTGAACCAGCCAGGGTCGGGCTCTGGATTTATAGACAAATTACTCGTCATCAAGCGCTCTTCGCCTTTTGGACTAAGGCGAAGTGTAGAATTAGTCCAATATCTGCAACATCCCCCCCTGGGCAAAATGGCTTTTAATGTGTGATCTAATTTTTTTTTTTTCTACTTTCTAAATTCTGTGATCTGACATATTAAGCTCCATGTAAATTAAGCAGTTTGATATAACGTGATGTTGGCTGTATCCGAGGTTTGGGCTATTCCCTTGTTCCCATGTAGAAATAGCTGGCAGTAAAACTTAATAGTTGATGTTTTGCCCTGAAAACCTGCCACTCCGCGACCAGCATTTTTGCTCAGCTGTTATTCACAAGTTGCATCTCTGTAAATGAAGCATGAATTAAAATCCCGACTATGAACCGAACGGGTCTGCAGTCTGAGATCCGTCTTAGAGAATACAGGCGCAACTGTGTTTTCAAATCCTGCCTGCTCCTTTTTAGATTTGCCTAAAATTACCTCGGAGCCATTCCCAGTCTTCCTCCCACTCTTGTGCCTGGACTCAGTAAACTCAGCTTTAAAAATAGGGGACAATGGAAAAATTATGGGTTTCCCATGTCATGCAATTGACAGATGTCAATCAATTGGTAGCTTGTATTTGATTAAACGATTAGTGTTACCTTCCATAAGAAACAACGCTTGTAGAATGCTGACGGACATGTGTCTGCCATCTATGTTATGTGTGGGGCCACCGTATTGTTTTGCACTTAGTGAATAAGTGAATTGAGGGTCAGCTCACACACTAGTGATGCTTCGTTCTCTGAACCTCAAAGTCCCTTTCATTCCCCAAAGGAGGGTTGAACTTGCTAAGGGGCAACAGCCTCGCGATCACCTGCAAGTTTAGAAATGAAATGAATGTGTAGCTGCTATAATGATGAATGGCATTTTAAGAAAATAAATATTATAACTGCATGTTTTCTAGACACTGGTTAAGAGTGCAAATCCGCAGTGGCGGGAACAGTTTGATTTTCACTACTTCTCTGACAGGATGGGCATTTTGGACATTGAAGTGTGGGGAAAGGACAGCAAAAAACACGAGGAACGTCTGGGCACGTGAGTCCTCTCGCTTTCTAAGGGCTGGAAGGTGGGAGGGCTTATTTCTACATGAGGCTGGGCTGGCAGAGAGTGTCCTTGGGCAGAGAGGACAATCTTATTTCCCCATTTCTAAGTAAACTGGACCCTACGGGGCAAAGTTTGTGTCTTTTTTTTTTTTTTTAATGTCATTTAATATTGATGAATACAGAAGCAAATACTGTGTTAAGAATCTTCTCAAGAAAGGTGGCATGCCATCGCAGACTGTTTGGGAAATGTTTATCTCCATCTCTGCTCAACCCTGTACATCTGGTTAGTAAAGATGTGATTTAGGAAGGATATAAAATGGAGTGTGTCTAATGGGGGAAACGCTTCTGTGTCCTCCACGATCGTTGTACAAAGTATCATGAAATCTACTGAGCTATCTTCTTATTCCTTTACATAGGACCATCCCAACTTCACTCATTCGTGAGGACACGATGAGAGTGGTAGTTTCTCATCGAAGGTTGTAGCCAGAATCCCTATAGATGACATTGTGTCTGCACCCTGCTGGTCCAGGGGCTGCAGGGAGAGGTGACCTTAGAAGCAGACATCACCTCTGCCTTTTCCAAGTTGCCAAGTTGGCAGCGTTATCTCTTTGTATAGGTGAAAAAATAGAGTTGCAAGAAGTTTACAAAGGACTTGGACATGGACTTCACAACACTGTACTGGAGTCAGGATTCTGTGTTTTCAAAGACCACGTTTTTTCCATCAAATCGCTGCTTGTGTTCATTCTAAGCCCACACAAGTTCATACACCAAGCTTAAGTTTGGAACTTAAGCATTTAAAAAGCTCTCAACAACTGTTTGTTGTCATTGACAACTCAAGAACCTTGGGTTCACGGAGATGCCTCGGGGTAGCCCCTTAGGGATAGGGTGGGGGGAGGCCCCTAAAACCCCATTTCTGGGGTCAGGCATCCCAGTTTTTGCTTATGCTCTGTATTGGGCTCCCAAGGGTGGAGAAGAGCTTTATGAAAACTAAAGATGGAAAACCACTCACCCACTATAATGCTTTCATTCTACAGGCAGGGAGTGCAGAGATTGAGAGAGATGACATATTTTTCCCATCAGCAAAGAGTTTAGAGGCAGAAAAGGAATGAGACCCAGTGAACCCCACCCCCGTGCACTGATTTCTTTTCAATTTTTGATTGCATTAACTTTGATTTTACACATTGAAATAGATGCATATCTATAGTTTCTCCATTTCTCAGATATATGTCAGCACACCCTGCCCTCCACCACATCGCCGAGTGTTCTTCACCACTGTCACATGGGCTCCGCCACCACTTGTCCCCCTGTCCCCGTCCCATTCCCTATCGGTAACCTGAGTTCTATTGCCAGTGTCCAAGGATTGGTTTTATTTCATCTGTTCTTTTGTTTTGTCTTCACATTCTACTTATGAGTGAGGTCATGTGGTTTCTATCTTTCTTCTTTTGACTCGTTTCCCTCAGCATCATCCTCTCTAGTTCCACACATGTTGATTCAAATGACAGGGTTTCCTCTCTTCTCAGGGCTGTGTAGTATTCCATCGTGTGTATGTACCACATCTTCTCGATCCGTTCATCTGATGTTGGGCACTTAGGTCGTTTCCAGTTCTTAGCGGTTGTGAATAGGGCTGCAGTCAACACGGGTGCAGACATCTCTGTGGATGAGTGGTTTTGTGTCTTTTAGGTAAGCACCCCTGTGCACTTATCATTGTCTCTGATCTACTGACCATAGTGTCTGGTCATCACTGGCCCTCCCACCCCCGCATCGACATATGGGGGGCTTGGCACCCCTGAATATTCTTCCGTTTCTCAGCAGAGGCCCCTGTTGACGATCTCCTAGGTCAGGTTTGTGCTTTCAGGGAGCAAGTGAGGTCCTGCCGCGCTCTCCGGCTCCCGTGCGAGTCTCCCTGGGGTGAAGGTGTCAGAGCACCGGTCTCGTCCTGCCTCTCCCTCCTTTACCTGCACGGGGTGGCGGAGACCCCTGTAACACTGCTCAGCAGAGCTGACGCGAGTCACCACGTAACATCCCAGTGCCCTGACACCTCTCAAGGGCAGCAGGGTCAGCAGCCTGGTGCCGGTCTGCTGATGTAAGTGTGCAAGTGCAGAGAACGCGGCGTCCCAGAGTGTCATGCGAGTGGAGGGTGCGCGACCCGGGTGATGAATGGCCGGGTGCTATTTCAGTAGGTGCAGAGAATAAGGTCCTTCGTCCCGCGTGTCACTGCGCTGTCATGTTTCCTTCACATCAGAGGAAACGCTGCTTCCGACGAGCACTCCATCGCCTCTCAGACACACACACTAGTCATCAGCAGTGTCCCTTTTAGTCACGGGTGTTAACGTTGGGTGTTCACTTATTAACTGAGCTGCTGCCTGTTTGTGACTCAGCTGCCTCCCTGCCCTCATGATCGCTCCCCTTCATCAAAAGTCCAAGGGTTTTTTTCCTTCCCAAGCAGGGGGCGGGATATCCTTTTCCTTTTTCCTCTCCTGGGGTACAACAGAGTCTGGCTCTGGCTGTGTGGCAGCTCCCTGGAGGGCGCCCCCGGGAGTAGAAGGGACTCTGTGCCTCTCAGATCTGAAGGAGAGATTGCGCTGCCCTTTGCATATTGCTGACCTGGGACCGACTTTTCCCTCTTATTTTACATATTTTGGTCTTTGTTTCACATTTTATTTTCCTTGGTGTTCTCAGGTTCGCTTGTTTTATCTCCCCACTGTTGGGAAAGACCTTTTCACGGGGCTAGGCTATGCCAAGAGTGCGAATGATCCTCGTGTTTTGTTTGTTGATAACCCCTCGGTGTCTGTAACTCGGCCTCTTGGGAAATTCTTATCAGCCTGGCGTGAGGGAAGGACAGCGGCCTTCATGTCACGCCTCGGAGGCTGGCTGGAAACCACACCGTGCTAGCTGCATGGCCGTGGGCGATGAGTTTGCTTGGAGATCCTGGATCTCTTATCTGTGCACAGGGTCACTGGTCAGCCTGCAGAGTTGTCACGACTGTCAATCAGTGTCTGCTTGACACTTAGATTCCTTGCATGTTATTATGAATTTTCAGATTTGTCTCAAATCACTGTAGAACCCCACAACCAGGTTGCTAAAACTGTGCCATTTAAGTCAACAAAATGTGACTCGTAAAATTCAGCATATTCTTTTTTTTTTTTTTTTTTTTTCAAAACAATGTAGTTTGTTTTTCATTTTCCTATTTGTGTGTGGAAGTGAGAGCGAATATCTTCAAGGAAATGGTAGGAGGGACATTTTGTTGATCGAAGGACTGAGTGGTGATGATTAGCCTGAACAAAACTGGTTTGGAGGCTGAGACTGAAGAGCCGAGTCCTAGTGGACTGTGTGAAGACAAGTCACAATGGTGTCGGTGGCTGACTAACCCAGGACGGCTTACATGTGGCCTGCCTGGCTTCCAGCTTCCTCCAAGCTTTCCTAAGACACAGGGAACTTCCTGAAATCCCAGAGATCTGTCTGCAGGTTCTGACTTGAGCCCCAGGTAATCCTTGAGCTGGTCGAGGCTGATGAGGTGAGATATGTAAGCAACTCCAATATCCCCTGAACCATGGTGCCTACCAACTCCAGTGAATTTTTGTAGGAGAACAAAGGATCTGATCTTAGATTCCCTCAGTGGTCCAGAGACAGTGAATATTTAGAGGGCATAAGAAATAAGCTAAATTTAACCTGATCCAACTTTTAAACAAAATGGCAAGAGTGGATAGAGGACCCCACCGTAAAGCTGGGCCATTTCAAACTAACCTTATCTTCTCAAAGTATATTTTATTTGTAAACGTGATTCTAGGGATTAATTTGCTCTAGAACAGTCTAGACTTAATGAATGCACAAGCCTTTTTTGACCAGCTACCCTCATTCAGTCATGTGGCGCTTTGGAAAGTGGCTTGCTGCTCTACCACTGTATTCGCGACTGACGCAGAGGAGATTTGGGTGGGGTTTTTCTCTGCATACATGGCACCCGTGTCATTGATCTACTTTTATAGCCAGCCTTGACACATTCACTGTTTCTTCCTGTTCACCCCTTCCTTAGCCCTGAGATTTACAGCTTTTAAAACTGCAGCACTCTTTTCTGTCCCCTTGCATTTAAGTTAAAAGCTGACCAGTCTATAATATAAAACATAGAATTATGGTAATGAACAAGAGGTTAAAAGCTATCATGACAAGTAAAACTTGAGCAGGTTTGGCTGACTGATATGGTAAAATTATGTGTTGAATTAAAACATTAAAATGCTGTGGGATTAATGGAGAAAGACAAGAATAAGAGGTCAGAAACAATGCTAAATCAGCAAGTTAGCAGCCTGTGGGCTAGAGAGGCTGGTTTTAATCTCTGCCTGTGGCGGAGGGCCGGTGGGGGGCAGTAATTTAGTTCTTGTTTTCTTCAGGTGAATAGAACCGTGGACTTTTCAATCTGGGAGACCCATAGTAAATATTAAATAAGAAATAGAAATGCAAAAAACTTACTTGTTTAACAATAAAATACTGACCTTGTAATTTGTTGGGGTTTTTTTTCGTGTGTGGGTGGGAATTCATTCTGCCACTGCATGTATTTGCCTGTTTATTCTTTTTAAGGAAAGGTGCAGACAGGAATGAAGGCAATCAGGCAGGCAGGTAGGAAGAGAGAGGAGGAAGAAGCATTTATTTATTTTATTTAATGATTCATTCTGGTTGTTACCCCCAGTCTTGGGTCCTTAAGATGTATGTGGACTGTACCCAGCAGACTTAATCACTCAGCCACCAGGGCACACCTGTTCAATCATTGTATTCAACAAATAGAGAGCACAGCATCTATCAAAAGCCTGCAAAGTGCTGAGTATTCAGTAAAAGATTCCAGTATGACTCCCGCCCTGATGAGTTTGGGGCTATTTCACGTAGGAAGACAGGGTAGGAGTGCTGGCTTCCTAGAGACTAGAACTCTAGGCATCTAAAAGAAGGGTTAGTAGTTAGTCTGGAAAGGAGATTGGAGGAAGAAATTTCTAGAAACTTCTAGAAATTTCTAGATAACACGACTTGAATGAAGGACTCAAGAGAACAATTTCTTTCTGAGAAACTTGATTGAGATGGATGGCATCACCCACAGAGATGAGACTAGCCAGGAGCAGGAGTGAGGTCACAAAGCCATAGGATAGGATTCCATCTCCTACAAATGAATATGGTGGCTCCTCTCTAAAAACACATGCATGGGTGATTCCTCTTTTTTCTTTCCATAATGTTAACTTGTAACCACAGTAGAGCTGCTATTCATTGAATGTTCTAAGATCAGGATTTTCCAGTTCCCCAAAGACCACCGTGTGAAACCTTCTGCGCGACTGCCAAAACATGCAGACACTGTCGGTCCCCTTCTTTGCCTGTGAAGTCACACATGGCGCCATGGGACTAGACCTGATTCGTGTCTGCTCATTAATCACTTTTTTAATATAGATGTTTTGAACGTGGGTTTTCCAAATTGTTTCTGTTAGATGGAAGAGCCATTTTATGCTGTTGTTTCGTTGGTTTTTATTAACAAACACATCATTGACTATGTTGACCAGATTTTCTTTAGTTATGGTGAGTTATAAGTGATTTAAAAACTCTTCTTAACTAATTATCTCTGATACCTTTTTCAATGCTTGCATTGTTAGCAGCCAAGCTTGTAAAATTTTAAAATACTTCCACATGTGAATCCACAACTAAATTTTTAGCATTTCTCTAGGTCAGGGGGAGCAACTAGAGCCCACATGCCAAATGCAGATGGCTGCCTGTTTTTGTAAATAAAGTTTTATTGGAAAACAGCCCTGTTAACTTGTGCAGATTGTCTGTGACTGCTTTCATTCCACACGGGGAGAAGCTGAGGATTTGCAACAGAGGCCATGTGGCCTATGAACTAAAAATATTGGCTCTCTGGCCCATCACAGAAAAGAAAGCAGTCTATACTGGCTGCCCTGCAATAACATGTGTGTGATTTTTAGTGATAAATGAAATTCCTTATGGGAGCCTGTTAGGCTATATATATCTGGAAATTGACTTTTTCAAAGAAAATTTACATCCACACTAGTAAGCTAAGATTTTTAGTTTTTGTTTGTTTTGTTTTAAGGAAAGTTACAGGCAGGAATGAAGGAAAGTAAGCAGGCAGAAAGAGAGGAGGAAGAAGCGCTTTATGTATTTTATTCAGTTGTTCATCACCGGTTGTTTCCCTGGACCCGGGTCTTCAGCCAGGACCTTAGGAGGTGTGGGTACTGCACCTGGTTTAACCTGCTAGGCCCACAGGGCACACCTGGTAAGCTGAGTTCTTATAAATGCGGATGAAATCTTGCCATTGGTGTAGTGATTGGGAAGAAATTTAGGAGATGTGAATTGGAAGGAAAGAACTGAAAGCAGATTATTTTGTAACACCTGTCAAATTCTAGAACCAATAGTGACTCAGTGGAGAATGAACAGGGAGAGAGAAGTCGGAAGCGTTTTGATTTGCCCAGGAGGCTGCACTGAATCTGTTCTAAAAGGCAAGCTCAGGGGATAGTCCTTTATCCTGCTCCTAATACATAACTACACAGAAAAACGAAAACCTTGGAAAAGACCAGATCCCTGTGCTTCAGTAGTGACTAGAAAGAGCTAAGTAAGAGATCCTGCAAATTATTTAGTATTTTCCCGGCATAGAATCTAGTACATGAATAGAAAATAGAAGAAGCAACCTGGCTTCTCTTTTCAAGAATTTTTCTGTATTAAAATGTCTTTGATGAGTGCATTTCAATATGTGTGTATCTGAAAAGTTATAGATTTTAGAGTACCTATCTTTACTGGAACCTTAAAATGTCATTTTGTTGACAGGATATCTCTTTAGAAGGGTCCATGAGTAGGGCAGTCAGAATATTTGAAATTCTTAAAGAAAAGTCTTGAATTTTTCCTACTACTTTGCTTGTAGTAAATACACATAATTCTTCCAGCTTCTGGTTAACTTCCAGAGCTGTTGATTCTCCTTCACGTTTGAGGATGAGCTGAAGGGTGTGAATCGAAATTGAAATCAAGTGGTTTTGTATGGACTACATTTCTTCTTACTTCTGTTTTCCTTCTTTCTTCTTGAATGTGGAAATAAATGGGGAAGCCAGGTGGATGGAAGAGAAACCAAGAATAAGTTCAGTTTTAGAAAGTTTAGACAAAATCATCTTCAGAGAGGAAGCGAGTTGTTAAAATTAGGCAAAAAGTCATTTTCAGTGAACCCCTGAGAATCACTCGTTCACATGATGGGCAGGAGGCCTCAGAGCCCGGGACGTCACCCAGATGCAGAAGGACCAAGGTTTAATTGTGATTGACATGTTGTTGTTATATCATTTTCATTTGCTCTTTCAGATCATTAAGAGAGTAAACTTAAATTGTTGACTGAGTCCCCTCTTCAGTGAACCGAGGATACGGAACCCGTCGAGTTGGTTCTGAAATCCCCGATGTTTATGGTCTTTTTTATCTAAAATAGGCAGGTCTATTTTTCATGCAGCTGTTCTTTCTTTGTTAGCTAAACTTTTGCACTTCATGACTGGAAAGTCTGGGAAACTGTGTCATTTCTGAGAAGGAATTCAATATTTACTTTGCATCCGGTACAGAATTCAACATTGGGTTAAAATAGTAAAGTGACTTGTTCAATTAAGTTGTGCCTTTAAACAATCACGAGGAGAGTTTGCAAGTTCATTGTAAATATGATACTAATACCCTTAGTCTTCTTAAATGACTTTCTGCTAACAATGTCAAGTCCAGTTAGAATTATCCAAGAAACGTGTTGTTGCTCAGTTATGCATTTTTTGGACCCTCAAACATTACTTGTTCTCAGAGTTTTTGTCTCAATTTCTGGTTGTCCCCAAATCATCAAGCAAACCCAACAAGACAATCAAAAGGTAAACTTGAAAGGACAAAACTAAATTGCCAATATGTTTCTACCTGTGAGACCACCACCTCCATCAGGAAGACTTTTCCATCGTCCCTCCAAATAGTCCTTCCCTTGTTACTTCCCCCCTTTCCTCCTACCCAGTACTGACCTGCTTTCTGTCACTTGATTAGTTTGTATTTTCTAGATTTAAAAATGAATAGACTCATACGGTATGTACGTACTCTTGGTTTTTGCTTTTGTATGACTTCTTTCTCTCAGCATAATTATTTTTGAAAAATATCCATGTTGTCTGTGTGGTCATTCACTTTGCTTTCTGATTAGCTTAGTATAGTGATATATCGTAATTTGCTTATGCATTTGCCTGCTGATGAATATTTGAACTGTTTTCAGTTTTGAGGTCTGAGAAATAAAGAAAGTTGCTGTGATGGTTTATGTAACAAAAATTTGCCAGTACTAAGGGCATCCAAAATGATGTGCTACAGAAAGAATATTGCTCATTTGAACCAATTCAAATGACCACCAGAGAAATTTCTTATAAATTTGGGTTTTTCATAAAAAATGCTTTATTCAATGAAAGTATATACAAAAATCAGCAGTAATGCCTTTGGGGCATTCCTAACCAGATGTGCTACTGAAATATTGATAAAGAATGTGTGGTTATTTAGTTTTGTAGATGGGGCATAGTAAAACTCTGAACTTTTCTTTCATAGAAAAATTCATTTTTCACTTACATATTTGGTTATAAAATTTAAAAAAACATAGTAACCCCTTTTTTCACAGTAGTAAAATTTGTCTTTAAAATATTCCTATTGCTGCATTTAAAGTTGTTTTGATTCAATCATAGAGGATTAGTCTAAAAGATATATGTATATACACATATAAATATATATATTTGCAATTTATCTACAGTAAAATTATTTGGTGAATTTATCACAGACATCAGTTGTACTTGCTACCTCTTTTTGTAGCGAGAAAGGCTTTAGGTAATTAGGACATGAGCACTCACATGTATTTACTTTTATGGACACATAATCTTATGCCATGTGTTTTTATTCTGCAGTGAAAAACAAGTATAGACTTTTATTACTCAATTTTTGTCTTTGTACTTGGAAAGGCATGAAATCTTTCTACCATTTATTTCACTGGAACTTTGAACATATCCATGGGCTCAAAGCTGGCATTGCTTTGTAAATGAAGCAGGTTTCCCTGCTGGCAATTATCTGCAAACATACACCATCCATTGACAATTTCCAGGAAGAGCCCATTCTTGTACATTGTGAGAGGGAGTGTCTTCATCCTTGAATAAAGCCTGGAATATTCATCACCATCTATCACTCTGGAGGGAAAAGGAGAATTACAAACACACATCCAGGACACATCTAAAGGCTCCCCTTGCCCTCCCTCCCTCTACTTAACCCGTCTGTGTGTGAGCCGAGCACGTGACCCAACAAGTGCTGAGTGTTTCTGGTTCACGCAAATAAATTCCTGAGCCCCTCAGCCCCTTCTTCCTGTTTGCTTTGGTATTTAAATGTGCGGGAGGCTTTCACCATCCCAGAACACTGACTGCTAAGAGGCAGAAAACATACAATTTACAGCAGATGGGCGCAGCCTTTCCCGGCAGTGCCTCAGTGTGGGACTATCAGCTGAACTTCATGCTCCTTTTGTCGAGGAAGGCCCACCTGAGGAAAGCCCACCCGAGGAAAGCCCACCCGAGGAAGGCCCACCCGAGGAAAGCCCACCCAAGGAATGCCCACCCGAGGAAAGCCCGTGGCACCCACCCTCTTAGGAAAGCACCTTCACACTTGTCCGTAAATAAAAACTCACCAGCGGGCATTCATCTCGAAGAAAATGGTTTCTCCATGAACCTTTTCCCACTCACATCTCTCTTAATCTTTTCTTCTCCTCCTTTTCTTGGATCATACGCTGTATTCTCTTTGCTGGAACCAGAGTCCTCAGAAGCCCATCACAGGAGTCACCCAAAGCGCTCAAATGTCCATGTGTGTTCCTCCCTCATTCTTGATGGCATTTTCTCTCTGCAGACCTGATTTGGTCAAGACTCAACTTGTTGAATTTCTTCTTGAATTTCTTTACCCCTTCCTCTGCCTAACTTTAGCTGGGAGTGTGTTAGTTGGGAGTAAGGACAGCAGCTGATGAAAGAGTATCATTTCATTCAACGTTTCATTAGAACATTGATGAAGAGAAAAATAATTCCAGTCGAGGCTGAATGAAATGATGCTGCTGGAGGACCTGCTTTCATGATCCGCTGTTGTGATCCACCATTTCTCATCTCATGGGGAGTCAGTTCCCAGGGACCTAGTGAGCGTGTTAAGTAAGGGTGTTCTCTTCGTGAACCAGGGAAGCCCCTTGGAGCGACCCTGGCTCAACCACCTGTGCCCAGAGAGAGTGAGCTTTCAAGGAGGAATGACATGTGATTAGGGGGCTTGGGGGGCTCCGAAGTGCCCACGAGTGAATCACTTTTCTTCCTCTGCTCCCCACGACTTTGCCAGGTGTGAAGTGGATATCTCGGCTCTCCCGCTCAAACAAGACAACCGCCTGGAGTTGCCTCTGGAGAGCTGCCCGGGTGCCCTCCTCATGCTGGTCACACTCACGCCCTGCTCGGGAGTTTCCATCTCTGATCTGTGCGTGTGCCCCCTGGCAGACCCCAGCGAAAGAAAGCAGTTTGTCCAGCGATATGTAAGTGGTCCGCCTCATCACTCCCGTCCCACCCCCACCGCTACTTCACGTTGAAGTAAAGCCTCTGAGTTGAAAAAAATGCATCAGAAGAGTTCTTGGTCCAACGTTGAACGGTGTTTCTCATGAAATGAGACATCGGACCTCCTGCCTAATGCGTTAGGGAAAAGGCGAAGCTGGATTAGCATTTGTCCTGCTATTTAAAAAGCCACCACAAAGGGACGATGAGTTTTGAGCTTCTAGGAAATTTTGAGAGAAATGTGAATTCTTGCAGGGGGAATGTGAGCTCTCTCTGTGCATCTATTTCTAATGGCAACAACCATTAATGTTTGCAATGTTTTAGCACTTTTTTCTAGACCTCTTTTAGGATCCAGTCTGACTGACAGTATGTGTGCTTCCAAAGCCACGTGGCAGGCAGGCATGACACCGCTCCGGGTCCCTGTGACCCTGGATATTAACAGCAGTGCATGACATGCACTTCAACGTCCACTCAGCATTGTTCAATCAAGAAACTTTGTTCTCTTCACTTATTTTTCTCATGCTGGCTTATTAGGTGCCTTTATTTGCATTCTGTTTTGACCCCATCTTTTTTTTTGTAAATCAATTTTATTTTATTGACCATGAGAGACATGTCTTAGGAATGTGGCAAGAAGCGAAGCAAAGATGAATCCTTCTTTAATGGGAATATTATTCTCGGCATCATCTTTAGTGTCTCCAGAATCCTTCCTTGAGCGGGTAGATTGATGAGTGGCGTCATTCTTTATCTTGGGGGATACAAACCTAGCCACCCTCTTCCTGTCTACCTGGAGCCTGGGTGCCTAGTTGTTGAGCTCTGAGGAAGTTTTGACCAAAGTCACTATTGATGTTCTCTCTGGTAACTTTTGTTCAGCCAAGAGAAAATTTCATGGTGAAAATAAAACTTTTCTCCCCCTATTTTTCACGAATAAGTTGCAAATTTTACCAAATTCGTGAAGCATTGTGCATGTACAATGTGCAATTAGGTAAAATCATCGTAACTCTTTTGCATCCTGCAAGCCTCCGGATATGAGGAGTACCCACTGAAAACAGGTTGGAAGACCTATAACTGAAACAGAAATAGCAAGAGTTTCTGTTTTTGTTTTTCAGCATGTCAGAGAGACAAGTGACAAGTTTTGTGTGCAAGACACAAATTGCAGATCTCTGCATTTGATTTTTTTCTTTTTTAGGTGGTAGAAATAGATGATCTTTTAAAGACCTTTCTGAATTGTAAAAATATGCTACTTCATCTTAGCTTACAAGCTAGTTTTCTTTGTGTTTTGGTTGTAGGTGGAAAATATATAGCAGAATCAACTTTCAAAAGTTCTTAGGAATGAGGCGTATCAGGGGAGGCAGACCCTAATTAACCATCAGAAAACTTTTTTTATTTGAGTGGGGAAAAGCTTCCACAAGTAGGATTTGACCCCCTCCCACAAATCTCTGGGGTCTGCTTGTCACAGGTTTTTAGCTACCCAATGATGAAGGAAGTGTTGTCTCCAACGGTTTGAAAGCTGCATCTTTTCCAGTAAATGTGTTCTGGAGACAAGAATTTGTCAGGGTTTCTCTTTCAAGCACTGTTTCCTAAAGATGCTATATGTACATAGGCTCAAAATATTTGCTGTCGTGTTTAAGAATTGTAGTAGATAGATTCAAGCTTGGACTTAATGCATGATAAAAATTAAATGTGACTCCAGGGTGATACTAAATGCTTCATCTCTGAGAGCCCACTGAAAATAGACCAGAAGATTTGCTCTATTCCCATTCCTACACTCTCATACGTATCTATGACGGGTTCATGTTTAATCCTCTTAGTCTTTAGAATCCTCTAGAATCAACTTTGCATTGATGAGGTCTGAATCGTGTTGCCTTTTCGGGTGATTTCAAGTTTCATTAAAGGGAAAGAAGGGGAAACAAAGAGAAAGAATGTAATTCCACACTCATTTTCCCCGTGGGGTATCTCTTCCCTCCCCAGGGGGGGCGATGTTAAAAGTAGGTTGTAAGTGTTCTGTAACTTGTTTATTTTGAAGCTGTAGCTAATTGATTCTCAGTCACTTTTAATCTGGTTTCTGTAAACACCTAATTTACAGCCAGTTGACGGATACCATGCATTCTTGGAACTTTTCTAAGAATTATGTGAGAAAGGTGATGATAAATCTTGAATGTACTTCCTGTACGACTTAATGGATTAAGTAGTGTATTCTAAAGCAATTTTCACTTGTGACCTATTTTTCTCCCCTGCAGTGTTTACAGAACTCCCTGAAAGATATGAAGGACATTGGCATTTTACAAGTGAAGGTTTTAAAGGCATCAGATCTCTTAGCTGCAGATTTCTCAGGTATAAAAAATGTTTTGGTTTTAATGTGTTTGTTTTTTTTTTAAATAATTGTATATTTCTTGTGCTTCCATTGCTATATTCATTTTAGGATGTTGAAATTGCATCTCAGTCTGTGTGCATTTGACCATCGGGGTCCCCATGCCCTTGACCGCTGCCTGTTCCTCCTCCCCTCCCTCCCACCCCCTGGCAGCTACCTCCCCATGTCCTGTGAATTTGTTGGGGGTTGTTTGTTCATTTTTATTTCTTTTTATTCCACATGAGTGAAACCATCCTGCATTTCTCTTTTTCTTTCTGGCTGATTTTGCTTAGCATGATCCCCACCAGTTCCATCCAGGTTGTTGGAAAGGGCATGATTTTGTCATATTTTTCCATCTGCATTGAATTCCATGGAGTGTCTAGACCACGGCTTCTCTATCTGTTGATGGGCATTTAGGTTATTTCTGTGTCTGGGCATTTGTGAATTGTGCTGCTATGAAGGGAGGGAGCAGATTTTTTAATTCATTTTTTTCATTTCTTGCTTTGAGCTGATCTTCTGGAAAGGCAAATGTTTTAATAAGTAGAACTGCCTTTATAACAATGATGTTGTTTCAAATAGAGTAAGAGAAGGACAAAAGTTCCAGACAGGCAGTTTTTCAATATTGAGTTTAACAATTTTTTTCTTCAATATTTGTAGTTCATTTGGGCTTCAGTGATATTTGTGGATTATGAATGCGGGGACTTCTTTATTTGTTCAATTACTGTTTGCTGAAGTTTTTCTACAGTGCTTCAAAAAGACAGATTCGACTTCTTCCTTTACTCGCTTGCATTATCCTGTAAAGAAAGTCTCTCAGTCTCAGTCTAGAGAACGCGGTTCCTGAGTGTTAACTTCCATCTGCGCTTCTCTGTTATAGTAACCAAAGTCTTGGCCATCGGACTACTTTGCGTTGACAGTGTCTTATAAAAAGTTTGTCTTGGTGATTCACTCACTTGAATGTTTATACAGAGGCTCCAGCTGAATTGTACTTGACCCTGAGGAGAGTAATCCAGACATTCCGATGTCTGATGGGAGGCAGCTCTGCTCCGTGCCAAGTCACCCCCTTGTACTGCCTGATAATTTAGACATCATTTAACCAGGGGATTGATGAATGCAAAGATATGTTACACATGATGCCTAGCTATGAATATGTTCCTTTTTTCATCAATGCTTTTCCATTTTAGTCTCCTATTTTAATTTTCTCTCTTCCACACAAAAACGATTACACTATTTACATAACCTATCAACTTCTGAGACCGAGGTGGGGAAGCTCAAAATCTACAAGAGATACTTGTCAGCACTTTGTATTAAAAAAATGGTGGAAACTACAAACTTGGTTTTAAAGATATTCTCAACCTCCCTCAACATATGAACTAATATCAGTCACCTCTTTATAAAGTCCCCAAGGTAAGGTAATCTTCAAATAATCAGTGAGAAGACCTCAGATGGGTTTGGGGCTGATAGGAATATATAAATGTTCAGAGTTTTAAGTGAAATCCTCAAATGTTTGCTTCCAATATTCATTCATTTAGTTGGGATGTTTATAGTCTCAGATTGATTTAGAATTTTTCTCTTTTATTCAGAGCTTACGAAAACACTTAATTCAAGCATCTCATGGGTGCCTTTGATATTAATGATTTTGCCATCAATAAGCACATTCAGAGTTACTCACTATTTCAGAGCAAAATAGTTTTACTGCCATCTAAGTATTTACGTAGGATACCTTTTTAATCTACATTTGTTGCTGTCCCAGAAAGTCTTGTCTCAAACACCAAGAATTCACTAATTTTCAAGAATTCCTTCTGTAGAGGTATATTTTATGTTCTACAGCAACTAATTGCAAAGTATTAACATTTTTATTTTGTAAAACTAGTTTAAATCACATTCATATATGGAAACAGTTCTTTAAGCACTGTTTTACCTACTCTGTCAGGTGACTTCCAGAAAGACCCCCAAATGAGGATTTATGGGAGTTGTTTCAAGCCAATGTGTCTTCTCCAAAAGCTTGCTTTGTCTATGGAAAAAAAGCAAGTAGGAAGGCACCTGAAAAATGGTCTTTATAGCAAAGAGAATAGAAGCATGCTCTTTTTGGAAGAACAGTTTGGGGGGAGAAAATATTATTGTCGTTTCATTATTTTCTTTATATTCAAGATGTTCGGATGGATGAAGTTAGCATCCCAGGATTCCGGTAGCCCAAACCAATGTTAGAAAACAGATAGAACCAAACAGAACCAAATGTCAGTCTAAGCTCTTTTTCTGTTGGCAAACACCTGTGTGAATTTACCAGTCTGTCCCCACATAGGGTATTGTGTTAGAGTAGCAAAGTGAACCTAATAAGAGCAGTTGAATAGATGTATGTCTATATGAAAAAATCACGGATTTTGATTGAGTTGAGGTTGTGACAGGCATGCACAGTTGACCCCTGAATAACACGGGTTTGAACTGGGTCACATCTATAGATGGTTTTAGCCACAGAAAATGTAAACGTATGGTATGGATAAATGCAGTACAGTACTGTAAATCTATTTTCTCTCTCTTATTTTTCTCTTTATGTATTATTTTCTCTAATTTACGTTACTGCAAGAATGCAGCATATAACCCATATAACATATGTATTATGTGTCCATCTGCTGTCTGTTTTATCGGTAGGGCTTCTGGTCAACAATAGACTATTAGGAGTTAAATTTGAGCAATAAGTGTGCCTAATCCCCCAAGCTGTCCAAGAATCAACATTGGTGACTACCTCCGAGAGCTTCATATCTGAAGATTTAAGGGGACTCAAGCATAAATATGGTTACCAATTCACTTCATAAGAAAAATGCCAGCTTCACTAGAGCATATGCATCAGAAGAGGTCAGCCCGTGCCTGGAACACTTAACGTAACTCTTTATACTCTTTACCCCACATTTTCTGCTTAGTCCCACTTTATAACTCAGGGTTTCATTGCTGTTGCTTGGAGAATCAAGTATTCACCCCTAGAAATAAAAAAGGAATGCAGTTGTTTTGAGTAACCAGGGGCATTTTCAAAGATGATCTTTCCTTTTTCTTTTTTGAAATATTGAACTAGCTTTGATACACAAATATAAATATGCATATATATAAATGTGTAGACAAATATATATGTGTATATACAAATGCATATGCAAATATAAATATAAATGATGACACACCACCCTCACCACCAAATTAACAAAAATCCTCTTCCACTGTCCGTGGGACCCACCCTACTTGATCCCACTCCGCCCCCTCTCACTTCCCCACTGGTGACCTCGGTTCTGTTGTTAGTGTCCAAGGGTTGGTTTTTGTTTGGTCTGTTTCTTTGCTTTGTTTCTTTATTGTCCACATCTGAGCAAGATCATCTGGAATTTTTCTTTCTCCTTCTGACTTGTCTCACTTAGCATCATCCCCTCTAGATTCATCCATGCTGTTGCAGTGACAGATTTTCTTTTTCCAGGCTGTATAGTAGTCCATGGTATGTGTGTATTATATATATTAAATATTCTTTTTGAGGGATAGTCTTTTGAGATGGAATGCAAAAAGGAAACTTACAGTCTTTCATTCTAGATTTCTTTTCTTTTCTTTTGGCACTGTTTGATCTGCAAAACAATACTAAATAATCTTTGTAATTGATGCTTCAAATTCAGCTAAGACTTAGTGATCTTGATAAAAATTTTGTGTGGCTGGTCTTGGCAGTGTGGATGGGAGGTTCACAGGGCACGGACTGTGTCCTGAGGAATGAGTGCTCTATGCTCTGTCTTCAGTGGTTTGCCACTTTTGAAGTTGTCTGTGTCTCTGCAAGTAACAATTGTAAATAGAAAATGTCTGTCACTCTTGCTGTTGCGATCAAATTAAAAGGATATTCCTACTGAGTGGTTATTCATGTCATGATCACATAGTCATACAAACTGAAGTAAACTTTTTAGAAATTGAAGCTCCTTTTCTTTGTGTTTTAGAACACTGGAATAATATCTATATAAATATATAACATATATTAATATATAATAATATATAATATATAGATATAGCTATAGACATAGATACATATTAAGGTGAACTTGTTTTCTGTTAAAAAACATTTTTATATAAAGAAAAAATGCTGTACTTTTTTTACATGTGTTGAAATACATTAATAACCTAAGTATGTATATTGTCAATATCATATTTCCCAAAGATAGTCTTTCGTGTGCTAATGTACAAAAACACATATTTATTGTTTTTCCAATCCATTTATTCTTTTATAAATATCTGATGGTCTGAAGTTGTTCAGGATTAATACATTCACATTTTTATATAGCTGGCATCTTTTATGTAGTTGACGTTTGCGTGATGGTGAGAGAACATTTGAAAGAATCTGAAGTCATCCTTCTTTGCATGCAGCTCTCTCTCTCTAAGATCGATGAAGGATATTTTAATGTTCTCAGGCCCACAGCCAACTTGGGGTGTAGATAACCGTCACAGTTATTCTAAGAGAAGAGCCTGTCACTTTTTTTCACCTTTATTAAAGTCTTTGCCTTGCAAACACCTTGTGCCCATCGTAACCTAGAATCTGGAAGTAGTAGGTTATCCAGTCTGATGTCTTTACCTCTGTAGGAGACCAGGACTTAGCCTTGACTCACGAGGCATCTGATAAACTGTCCTTTGAAACTCAAGGTGAATGTGGCTGTGCGTGACGTTTCATGAGACCAGCCTGCTAGTCACAAAGCTCAGTTGCTGTTTGGAGACGAAAGTGACCCGCACTCTAAGATTACATGAGAGAGATGAATGTTTTGCTTCTGGCACACTGAGAAATGACACATGTGATGGGCTGCACACCCACAGCAGAACCCTCAGAGGATGGTGGTGTGGGGTCCACCTTTCCCAGGTCACCTCCGATCCATGAGCTCAGGATGCTGGGGAAAAACAGCACCAGAATTTATGTGATGGATTATAAAAAGATGATCAAGTCAACAGTAGGTCAGTAGAAACATTGTTAGAGAACTTAAATACTTTCTGATTAGAATTTTTCTTCAGTACTAATGATAACACCTCTTACCTATTGTGGGGTCACCCAATGAAAGCAGAAAACAGTTTCCTGTGTTCCATAGACATATGCAGAATTGTTGTGAAAAGCTTTGTTATAATTGATAGACTCTTGCAGGGAGCTGCTGACCTTATGACATGTTGGGTTAACTCAGCATGTCAGTACTAGAACCTCATGGCCATCATTTGCCCAGGGTACGTGCCAGTATTCAATACCTCATCAATGACTCCTCTCTCACATTCTTAGAATTCAAATATAGCTTTCCCATGCCTTCCTCCCTATTAATTAAACATTGTCTTTATTAATTTTGCTCTTAAAAAAATAATTCTTCCATGTTAACTCCCTTTCCCCTAAGGAATGTCCCACTGGCAATACCAGATATTCTTTAATCTTCATCTGTTTTATTCCTTTACTCAGCTACCTCAGCAAAGATGACCCTGCCATGAAGAATTTCGGCATGCCATAGGGAAGACAGAAATGTAGGAGAGTTTTCTTCACTTCACCACCTCAAAGTAGTAAAAAAATAAGCAGAGTAGCCTTGCAAACCCAGGTCAGTGCAGGATGATAGGAAGTAATAGAAGAATATATCACAAGATAAAATGGTATAGGTGTCATTGTCCCTTCTTTTTGTAGCACAGTCCATGTTCATGGTTCCAGCATTCTAATAATCTGATTCAGAATCAGAAACTGGGCACTTATCAGGAGCCAACGAAGGAACAACATGGGAAATGCCATCTTTACTCGCAGTTTGGAATTATCCAGGGAGTTCCCTTCCATCCTTAAAGCTTTAGGGTGCTTTTTTTTGCCAGACAAAACCCACTCATCAAATGCAAAAGGCTTCTAAATAGATTTTCCTGACTTGTTGGCAGTAAAGTCACTCCGAATTTTTCTGTTTTCAGTGTGAGGAAATAATACAATAGCCAGAATCATACACTCTCAGTGTATCAGAGGAATGGAAAAAACAATATGTTTTCAGAGAAGAAAAATGCACATTATTTTGAAGTAGCCTTATGTGAGACACGTCCATATTTGAAGCTATCCTCGTGTCTGATCCCAGAGGGTACATGCCCATTTGATTTTAGAACTCCCTGCTTCTTTTCAGGGAACCCGGAAAAGCTTCCCCAGCAAATTTTTAAATGTGTCTCAACTTAAAAAAAGTCAGCTTGGAGGGAGATCTGGTATCGAACAAATACCCACAGTGGTTCAAGCACTCATGTCACTCTTCTCTGCTGCAGTGGGGGGCGCTGTGTGTCCCGGATGGAGGTGACAATTGCCTGCAGCGCCACCAGGTGGAGCTCTTGGTCTGTCCCACGCACAAGGCTGATTTCTCATGACTGGTTAAGTTCTTCGTTCAAGTTCATGAGTCCTTTCCACGGGACTATGGCTCAGGCCTTCAGTCAACGAATATTTAGTTCATTGATTTATTGACTGAAGATGAATTATTTGCTCTCTATTTTCACAGTAACTGCCTGTCATTTGAAGCTTTGTATTGAGGTAGAGTAGACATGTAGAACCAGAGACTCGTGTGCAAATCTTGGTTCTACCATATACTGATCTTGTGTCCACTCAAAGTCTCCACTCCTTTGTGAGTATTTTGAGGGTTAAGTTAAGACATAAGTGAACATTCTTGACCCATGTTACATGCTAAATGCTATTCCCAGTCTTTATCACATTTATTTTTATTAAAGTATAGTTGCTTGGGGGAATTTCAGAGTTTATTGTCTTCTTGCTATTCTGCTCAAAATTTTCCCCAATTTTGGATAATGGAAATGCAAAGATTGCTGAGCTTAAGATTGCTTAGCCCTGCAGCCACCTGTAGAAATCTACAGCTGCCATTCTGTAATTTTTTTCTGTTTCCTGATAAAAGTGAGGAGAAATACATGCTTCTAGGTAGGAAAGTTCTCTTAATAAACCAGTTCTTGCATTCACATTTTGATTATCTGCATAATGGTCTCATCAATATAAAAACTTTCGCAGGCTCATCACTTATTTTTTGTTAGTTAAAGTGCTATTCTGTTGACCAAACTACTCCTTTTTCCCCTCACCTTACAAAGTAAAAATAGTCTAATCATATGCTGTCATACTGACTTTTGAGTATCTGCGCGATCAATCATTGCATTGATAGATCTCATTTATTGATATATTTTATTTGATAAAATATTTTTATCAATTTTATCAATGAAATATTATTTTATCAATTCTATTTTGAGTGGTGTCTGTAAATTATAACACTACATATATATATATATATTTTGTTTATAGAAACAGAAGACTACTTGTGTCAGAAGAGAAATAATGCTATAGTTGCTTTTCACTGGGAATTTTAAATCACATGTCCATTTTCTGGATGGTTTTCAGTGGTTTTTGAAACTGTATCTGTCGCAACACTGCTCCTCTGAAACGTCACGCTTTCAAAAGGGATGGCTATAAATTGAAATTTATGGAAATAGCAGTAGTGGCTGAATGTTTCTCATGTTCTTGAGAGAGGGAGGGGTAGGGGTCGGAACAGAGAGTAGAGGGGTCCAGCGGGCAGTGGGGGACTGTCACAACTCTGGTGGTGGACATAACATGGTGTCTCACCTTGGAAGAAGGACAAGTTGGTATCTCTAACACACAGAGAGTGTTGTAAAACCAGTGTTCCCTCCATTAAAAAAATAAAAATAATTTTCATGAGAATCTCTTGAATGGCTGAGCTCAAGTCAAGACCTACTTTTAAAAACACATCATGGAGTGTAGAAATGTGTGTAATTCTTCCAGATAACAGCAACTCTAGTCAATGTAAAGTTCAGGCGTCTCCAGCAGATGAACCAGTTAGTAATTTACTGACTCTGGGAGAGCGAAGGAGTTCAATTCATTGTTCACCACCACTTTGAATAAAGAAGTCGCTTTACTCTTACTGGTGGTTTCTTAGTAACATCTTAGTTTATTGAACAAATACATTTCTATGTAAGAGCTGGTGGTGAGCCCTGGTGGCATGATGGAGACTAAGAACTGTCCCTGCACTGTCGGCAGTGCATGAAGTGACTAACAGTAGTTATGCTTCATTAAAGAGACAATGGAGTGATGTTCCTGCAGGAAGTGATGCTTTAACTGACATGCCAAGGATGAGAAGGAGTTAGGAGAGGTGAGCGAAATTGTTCCAAAAGGAAGGAGCAGCATGTCCCAAAGCCTTTAGAGCTTTTGCGAGGACACGTAACAATTGGAAGGAGCCAGGTGAGGCAGTGAAGTGAACTACTGTGGAGAAGACTCTCGTGTCCTGGGGGGAACTAGAGTGTATGGAAACATAGGGGCCAGCTGAGAAGGTTGAGGCACTGTTTAAGTCGGGGAGTTGGTGTGGTCCAATGTGAACTTACAAAAGTTTATTCTGGTGCTTTCAGGATTTTGAGTGAACATGGGGGCAAGAGAAGGAAGAATTCCTCTGTCATAATTCTTTCTGTTCTGTGTCTGTGTTAGAATCTTAGACCTTCTGTAACATAGCTTAGTGGCATCTCAGCAGCACTCAGGTGCAACTGGTCCTTACTGACATCATCTCCTGTCATAGACCCCTTGCCCTGGATGACTGTCACAGTGACGTGAGTAGACCCTTGCCTGTGTGATGACACAACAGCCATGCTTTGCTCTAGAGAAGCTTCCAGCCCAGTGGGAAAGGCAAGGCATGCTTGGAAAATTAGGCTCAGAATGAACATAGATCCTCGTTTCCTTTTCTTTAAAATATCTCTCCTCTCTCAGTACAGTGTTTTCCATCTTGTAGGGAGTCACAAAGTACGTGCTGACCG
Organism: Solenodon paradoxus; assembly: GCA_004363575.1. Taxonomy (NCBI): domain Eukaryota; kingdom Metazoa; phylum Chordata; class Mammalia; order Eulipotyphla; family Solenodontidae; genus Solenodon; species Solenodon paradoxus. Next base: position 67,714 of record RJWH01002339.1, read on the forward strand.
AATGAGCAGCCCCCTCATGCAGTGAGGTGTTAAAATAGCCAAACCACTGGTCTTAGGAATCAGGGGGTCCCTGGAGCTGGATTGCAGAGAAAGTTCCATGAAGCTGATGCATCTTGAACCTGGCCTTGAGGGTTGATTGGATTCTGAATTTTTCAAAAACTGGAGTTGGAAAAACATGACAGGAAGAAATCATTCTACATGCAGAGAAGGATGAACCTGTACCTCAGTCTGCTGGAGAGGATGGGCAGCCTGTGGGGTGGGAGAGGACACCCCAACTTTGCTAGAGAGCTTGGGAACATCTGATATAGGGATAGATTATATAATCTATCAATCATCTGTCTCTATATCATCTATCGGTTATCTAATTTTCTTTCTTTCTATCATCCATCAATCCAACTATCCAACCAACCATCCACCCATTCTTCCATCCAACCATCCATCCATCCACTCATCCATCCATCCATCCTTACATCCAACCATCCATCCGTCCGTCCATCCATCTGTCCTTACATCCATCCACCCATCTGTCCTTCAATCCCACCATCCATCCATCCACTCATCCATCTGTCTTTACGTCCATCCATCCATCCATCCATCATCCGTCCGTCCTTCCATCCAACCATCCATCCATCCACTCATCCATCCATCCATCTACTCATCCATCCATCCATTCATCCATCCATCCATCCATCCACCCACTCATCCAGATACGGCTCTTATCTGTTCCTACCTCCTCATCAAGGGCCTCCCCATTGATACTAGCCAAGTTTCCCCCTTTGTAAGCCTTGCACACAAGTCAGATCCACTGTGAAATCTTCCTGGACTTTAACCAACCAAATTGTATTTCTATGAACTTCCGTTGGAACTCCTCTACAGAATGACACAGACATTCCTTACCTCAAAGACTGATGTGAGGATTAAAGGCTAACCTGCATAAAGTCTGCTGTTTTGCAGAGAGTAAGAAGCATGGCTCTTTCCAGCCTACACCATCCCTGAGCATCAGGAGTGCCTGTGCTGCCCGCTGACTAGACATAGGAGGGGCATGCATGTGTTGGGTGTGACTGTGTCTTACCCCTTAAATGGAATGCAGGCTAAATGTGGAAGAGAAATAAACAGATGTGGAATATAAGGGATATGAAAACACACAGTTGGGGATCAAAGGTTGAAGCATGTTTGCCCAGTGGGGCCAGCCTAAGGGATGTTTTCATTGAAAAGGTGACATTATTATGAGAAAAGGAAAAGTAGAGATTACTAGGAAAGGTCCTTGAAGGTGAGGACTTGGTGGTCCTTTTATATGAACACCTGCTTCAGCACCAAGAGCAGGGTAGGTCCTTAAATATTTGTCAGACTAAGACCGCTAATTCCATGTGGTACCTGTTGTTCAGCCCATGTAACAGATATACAGGTGAAAATTAGTTAAAATGAGGAACCTCTGCTTGCTGTTGGAGAAATATAAGTGAATTTTGAAATGGCGTTGAAAAGTAGTGAGGGTTATTGAGTGACAGGTGCTAACACCTTCATGATGCTGACTCACCACTGGTTTAACGGTGTCAAGGGGACGTGACATCTAGATGGAGAAGAGGTCACCTGTCAAAGGATGTCGAGAAAAAGGAAACATACAAACCTGAGCGTATGTGCCAGTCTGCCTGCGCTCTCTCTCCAGACCACTGAGGGCATGTGGGCATTTCCTTTATTACGAAGACGATTTTCATCCCAGTAAAAAGATTCATTGTTTCCGTTTTATGGAAAGTCTCCTTCCATCTGGAACCTTGTAGGGAAAGAAACCACGGCACCAAGTGTATGTAAATGACGCCGTGAATGTTTGAATGCCTTTGTTTCTTCTTCCACCTCCCTGCCTGTTTACGCTGCAATATTAATAAAGGCAGCATTTTAATGAGCTTTGACGGAATTATCTTCAGAGAGTTGGTGCCATGCGATCCTGGGAGACATGCAGCTGAAGTTCCCAGTTTCTGGAAGGAAGTCTGTTCCTCATTAGCTGGGACAGCGAGGACTGAGCCAGCTCGACAGAGGGGCCCCGGCTCCAGCCCACCTGTGCCTCCCCAGGACGGACCGTGTGTCTGCCCTGCTGTGGAGTCACCCCGGGGCTTTCATTAAAGTGTCAGATGGCCTCCCCAGAGCGAGTGCTGATGGGATGTCAGGATGGTGTCCCTGGAGCAGCCGCACTGACACCACCTACTAACAGTCTGACAATTGGTTAAGTAGCTTGGGTTGGGGAGTGGAGAGTTGCCTACCTGAGCTGGCAGCTTGAGCGCTGTATTCTCTTCCACATTCAGAAGCAAAAGGCTCCTCCCTACCCACCCTCCACGCCATTCTCAGCAAGCAGACTCCCAGAGAAAGCTGTCTGTAAATAAGCAAGACCCGGCATGCCTTGGTGGAGTGGTGGTTAAGTCCACCAGCTCCGGCCAAGCGTAATCCACAGACATCCCGAGGACAGGGGTTCTCATCCCAGGGCCCCTGGGGAACAACCAAGATGAATAACTAAATAAAAAATAAATAATAAAATAAAATATTTCTCCCTCTTCTCTTTTCCTGCCTGCTTGCCTACATGCCTTCATTCCTGCCTGCACCTTTCCTTTAAAATAATTCAATAAGACTTTTACAGATGCTGCTGGATTTTGGCATTAATTTGATTTTTTTCCTACCCAACATCTGAAACTCCTTCTAGTTTAGGGTGCTTCTCAGAGTATGTGTGTTTTGTTTTGTTTTTTGGTGGGAGTAGGGGATATCAGAGCCCATCTTCACTGGCATTGAGGGCCTGCCCTCTTAGCTTCAGCAGTCAGAGGCCTTTACATGGACACCACATGAGACAAAGCAGCAGGAGAGGAGACTCCATGCAGCCTGGGGGCAGCACCCTCAGGGCAGGGGCAGAGGTGTGGTGGGGCCAGTTTTCCCAGGAAGCAGAGCCCGCACCAGACTTTCCCTGAGGTGAGTTATTGGCTGAGCCCCTGTCCCTAAGCACTCCTAAGTATGCTTTTGTTCCTCGAGATTTTTCAAGGCCTGATTTTCCAACCAGTGCACTGATTCTGGGGCCCGTTAGATGTTATTTGAATAAATTCCCTTCCAGCTACATTTAACAGGCACTCTTCCATTGTTTGCAGTTGACCACCCCAAGCTAGTCCTCGAGTCCAGGCCTGATCACTGTCTACTCCTCACCGAGCCCAGAGCACCGACTTAAAAGCTTTGGCCAGGCACCCAAGTGGCCAGACCACTAGTTCGTGGAACGGAATCTCCTGTTTAACACTGAGCTTTATGCATGCATCTGCTCTTCTCCCCCTGCTCCCTTTTTTAATATAATCTTCCTGCACACTCCTTGTATATGTCAGTCTGGCTATTGATGTGTGGTAACTGAGAACTCCTGGTCATTAAGTCAGTTAGATGTAGGCCAGTGACCTGAGTGGTAGGCCAGCAGGTCAAGAGGCCTGGATGCTCTCTGCATTAGATCTGGTCTGGGAATCCTCGGCCGTTTGTTGGAGGAGTGTCTGTCCTTCTGGCCCCAGTTAGTTTAGTGGATGTGGCTTTGGAAAATGCCGATGTGCTGCGGAGACAGGCGATGTGTCCACATCGGACGGACAGGGTAGAGCCATCCATTCTTTCCTGACAGTTCCAACCCTTGACCAGAAACCCAACAAAGGGGGATGGAATTTGTGTGGACCCTCAGGATCCAGCTTTGCAATTGGGCTTTTCTAAATTGTTTTTGAGGATGCGTCGAGGTGGCTGGAAAGCAAATGTAGAGGTGAGATAAAAATTTGCAACTTGCTTCCTCGGGTGACTCTCTTACATGTCGAAGAGCACTAACCAGATGGCACAGGCATTCTCAGAAGTGTGTTCAGTCTGTGCGGGATCCCTCATGCTAGTGAACGTGCTCTTCAGAGTAGAGTCTGAGCTCCCACATAGCCTCATCACGTCCACAGTGACACCTGTAAGTATCATGAACTTCGACTCTGAGAAGACTAAATATATTAACTCGAGAATTGAGGAAGGAAACAGAGGTGGACTCTGTCCCTGCCAGGTAGGACCCTGCTCCATTAACACCCACGAGGTGATCGCCTTTGCAGTCTACACCTGCCTTATGTATCACTCACGATCCATGAAGTCTGATCAACTCCAATACATGTTGACTCTGGGTATCTCCCTCACGTGACCACCACAGAATGTGCTAGAAAGAGAGACTCACCCCTGTTCTTTCAACAAGCACCATTTTGTGGTCACACAAGTGTCTGCCTTTGCTCTGTCACTTTTGATAACCGTGTGTCTTTGCCCACGGGGCTTCATTTGTCTTTGGCCTTGTCTGTGTTCTCCTTGCAGGGAAGAGCGATCCCTTTTGCTTGTTGGAGTTAGGCAATGACCGGCTTCAGACCCACACGATTTACAAAAACCTCAACCCAGAGTGGAACAAAGTTTTTACATTGTAAGTGCTTTAGTCTCCGGAACCTCCGGGAGGGGCTGGAAATGAGAGACCAATGGTTTCTGGTATGTTTGGGGCAGGCTGGGGCTCTTGAGTGGAATTTTCTTACCATTTTATGGGTGAAGAATGAATGTTATCATTTCTTTTCCCTTCTGAAACCCTTTTACCCTTTCGTTTTATATAGCATAGTGGTAATAATAGAAGGCACCTTTCAAAGCCACAGCGAGTGTTATAGGAGGCACTTATAAAGCAGGTCTTTCAGTGACTCAATTTATTTGTGAACAGATGGGAGCTTCCCTATATTCAGGTGAATGCATCTCTGGGCTTAAGAAAAAGGCTTATATGTTACAGCACCGGGGTGATGACTGAAGGCTTGAATTCTGCCAGAGTCTTGGAAAATGCAGATCATCTATGATTCCACGAAGACGCCCAGCCATTCATCGTATTCCTGCTTCTCTGAATCCAGAGGAGTGTGCTGTGCACTCTTTCAAAGTCAGGCATTTAGGAAGCTGCTACAGTTCCTGACTTGCTTTACATTCTGAGAAATGTGACCATCCAGGGGAGCCCTCATTAAATTTGGGCAAAATGGTCATTCGCTGTCCTTGCAATGCCGAACAAATGCTTTGTTTGTATGATTGGAAGAATAAAGTTCATTCTCAGTGGAGCTGATGGAATCTGTAGAAGGTTCTCCAAAGTCTATGAGAAGTGGATTAATTCCATTGTGCTCGTTTGCAAATCACCACATGCAAGGATTTCGTGTTTAACAGCAGATTGTTCAGGTTCATGGTTCTGTTTTTCATTATAACTGGTGGCTGGTTTCTGGTCTTCATCTAGACACTTTTTTAAACACGCACGAGATTTTTTACTATTGTGTGTTTCAACAATAGCTTTTGATGCATCTCAGAAAAGAGTGATTTTGCTCATCCCTTTATTTAATACAATTTTTTTAAGGAAAGATGCGGGCAGGAATGAAGGTGAGTAGGCAGGCAGGCAGGCAGGGATTGAGGAGGAAGAAGCACTTTTAACATTTTATTTAGTTGTTCATCTTGGTTGCCTCTCCAGCCCCAGGGCTTGAACCCGGGACCTTGGCACATATGTGGACTGGGGCTGGTTTAATCCACAAGGCCGCCAGGGTGCCTCATCCTTTTTCAAAGGGGAATGTTGTTGTGAATTTAAAGATTTTTGCTCTTTTCTCTTGAAAGTGATTCTGAAATTGCTACCCTTTTACCTTCCTCTTTCTGTCTTCCAGTCCCTTTCTTCATCATGTTTCTTTAACAGCCCTACCCTTGAGGATACGTATACATGGAACATGTCATAGCAAAAAAAGTTGACTTTTTTTTTCCATATGGATGTCTAAATCTTCTATGATGGAAGGTTTGGGAATACAGTCAGTTTGATTTAATTTTTGGAATTTAATTAAATGGTACTTTGATGCTCTAAGGACATACAGACTTAATTAGTGGAAGCCTGTTTTCACATTTTCCTGGAGCAGACTTCATTGTGTGTTTTTTGTACATAATACATGGTGTGTTTCTCATTCCAGTCCTATTAAAGATATCCATGAAGTATTGGAAGTGACGGTGTTGGATGAAGATGGAGATAAACCCCCTGATTTTCTTGGAAAAGTCGCCATTCCCTTGCTGTCCGTAAGTTACTCTTGTTGACAAACAAGCTGTGAGTCATTTTACCTTTGACAAGCTTCTGTGGCCGAGAGTTGCTTTATGTTTCGCAATCTGGGGAAAAGGCCTCCCCGCAGCCACAGCAGAAGACAACTTTTCTCCCTTATCCGTAGTCAGTATTTGTTTCCATAGGAAGTGGCATACTTTTCTCTCCGGGTCAGTCATACATTGATTTAACCCCCCCAAACACTGTTGACCAGCTTTTCAATCCACTCTTCATCTTCCCATCATAAAATGGGAGTTTCTTTTTGGTGTCAAGGACTAGACAGCAAGGGCTGATTTTCCGTGCATTCATGAAAAACAAACCTGGGTTCCTTTATTACCTGTGACTGCCCGTTTCTTCAAAGGTTGATTGTTGGTTAATTGCACACGTGTTTTCCGTTTTCCTACAAAATATTTTCTCAAAAACGTTTCTTCTTTGTAACTAGTCATGTTTGCCTTAAATCTCCCAAAGAAGAAAAAGCTTTGTGGGAAAGAAAAGTTGACAGCTTTGCAGGAAAGGAAGGCGGCTTCACGGAGCCCAGTTAAAAGATAATGTGCCTGATTAAGCGAAGAGCTGAAAGAAAAAGCACCTTCTCGAATTTAGAAGAGAAAATTCCAAATGGTTAAAGGGGGAAACTTGAGCTCTGAATCCACTTACTCACTGGATAACGATGTTTCTACTAAATGTACTCTTCTTGCAGAGAGAATTTCAGTTTGTCTTCCATTAAAAGAATTTGTTGTAAAGTCAGGTTGGCCTTATCCATCAAGAAAGGTTTCTTTCTTTCTTCCCAAAGACATTTCTCCAAAGCTATTTTGTGTGTTTTGTGGATGGAGTCATCGGTAATTTAACCATAGATTAGATTCGCTTGCAGAATGAGTTGGGGGTGCAGGGGGGCGATGCTGTTCCTCCCAATATCTCTGCTGTTTTTCATCGCTTGGCTAATTTCTCCCCAAGTCCTCATCTCCCTGATGTTACTCCAGGAAGGAGGAGGAGCAGCTGTGCCCTGGCAGTGACAGCCCTGCCAAGCGCTCATGCCCCCGACTGCGCTGACGCTCAGCGAGGAGATGCTCCTTTGGTATTTCCACCCTTTTTTCATTGCAACTTGGTTGGCTATCCCTGAACGAAACGTATGTCACAAGGACATGGGGTACATTTTTAGAGAGGCCTACAGGGGCCAGAAGCAAAGATTCTCCTTTGCAGTCCAGTGTCGCCTTCCTCACCCTTTTGTTTACTTTTCCTTTAGACATGCCTCCTTTTGGATTTATAGCTAAATCCTTGACATCCTAGTTTATGTCTTGCTGAGTGGACCACAGTTGGTACCTTTTGTTTTTTTGTTCTTTTTAGAGAGGGTGGAAGGGAAAGAGGAAGAGGCACTCGATTTGTCTTTTTGAAGGAAGGAAGAGATGGACACACTTTTTTGTACTTTTTTTGTTTTGGCTGCACCCCCAGTTCTGGGTTCCGAACACGGGGCCCTGGGCTGTCCACGGGCCACATCTCAGCTGCCGGCCTAGCACCCAAGTCACCAGGGCGTGTGTGCTTTGTGTCTTTCTTAACAGATTTCTGTTTTGCGAATAAAGTTTGGCATATTTATTTGGTCTCTAGCCTGCCAGCGCATTGGCTGACTTTCTTCCTTGCTCCGCCTCTTTGCAATGTAACTGTCTCTGTTGGGACTAAGCTCTCACCTCCAGCTACAGCTAAACCCTTGCACTCTTGACATTTGGGGAAGGAGTAGCCTCTGTTGAGGGGTTCTCCTGCGCACTTAGCGGGTTGAACAGTACCCCTGACTGGTACCCACTGGAGGTGAGTAGCATCCTCCCACCCACCACCCTGGTGACAATTAAGCATGTCTGCAGACATCACCAGATATTCTGAGGGTCACATCACAGTCCCTCCCAGTGAGGAACCACTAACCTAAAGGGACACCGTTTTCACACTGCAGCTTCTGAAAGACAAGGCAGAATGGTGAGCGAAAGACTTTGTTTAAAAGCAAGTAGCCCCCTTAAGCATTTTCTGTGGGTGGTCAGCAGCTCACTAGCTGTGTGGGCATTAGTCTGGTAACTTCAAGCGTCCACTTGCTCCAGAACCCTGTTATTTTAGGAGATGATACTCTAACGAGGACCACAGGCAAGTGTCCTTTTCTCTTGGGACTTTCATTTTGGCTGGAGGAGGCCATATACAAACCAAAAAAAACATTTTTAAAGAAAGGAAGAAAACAATTTATAGAAGAATGAAGCCAGGGAGAGACCCACATGTCCATAGATGGATCAGAGGCGTCACTGAAAATCGGTCAACTGAGGGAGAACCCAGGTAGGTGAGTGAGCGCTGTGGGGGTATCTGAGAAAATTTCCAGGGAGAAGATCTTCGGGGTCCCAATTAGAAGGCAGGGTTTCACTTTCAGATTCTGAAAATAGCATGGTGGCCAGTGCAGATGGGGTCGGGTGGGGCATCATCTTGTAAGAGTTCAGACAGCAGAAAATTGGACTTTTTCTTGGTAGGTGATGGGAAACCTTGGGGAGCTCTCAGGCAATTCTTGGCTTAGTTAATACTATGTCTGTTTCTAACACAAAAAGACTGTGGCACGTGGAGAAACAGCTCAGATCAGAAAAGTCTCTACGGAGCACCGAGGGCGCAGGTTAGATCTACGGGTCCTCTTAGGGGCTTTGGGTGCAGGGCTGTCAAACTGATGAAGCTATTGCAGCAGCTGCCGTGGCTGTTTCCGTTCAAGTTCATGTCCAATGTCTCCACCAGTCAGTTGGGGAGTGGAAGGGCTGCTTGGGTCTTGCAGTCATCTGTGTGGGCTCTTCCGGTGGCCCGGTGGCCCCCTGCAGCCTTGCATGATTACATAGAGTATGCTTTGGTGGAGTAGCGGTTAGGTCGGTCGTCTCCCAAGGACCAAGCCACATACCCCTGGGTTTAAGTCCTGGGTCTGGAGGGAAATAACCAGTCTGAACAACTGATTTCCTACCTGAAGCGTAGATAAAACTGATTTTATGAAAAATTGCCATAATCCACAGCAGCTATCCGCGGCAAATTATAAGCTGTGAGTCGTTTCCTCCATCATTTAATTTTCAAAGGAGTCTTGCTTGTGACTTCAAGGGTGTGATTTAAAATATTTATTTAGATGAAGTTTTATCTTGCTTTCCCCAGTCTTTCTTGAGCGATGCTTATTGAGCGAACCTGGTGCTGGGCACTTGAGAGTAGCGTGATAGATTCAGTAATTCCCAGGCATTTTGATTGTGAAGAAGCAGAGGCACAGAGAAGATCCGACCTCTGGTAGCTCCTGGAGGTTGGATTTGACTTGTGGGGGGCATCTCCGGAGAGGGCATTCAACGGCCAGAGTGAGCACTTAGTAAGTACCTTGCCAAAAGCAGTAACTGAGAGACTGTTTTCTGCAGATGTGGGCTCAGTTCAGTAGTAGGTGGGCTAGCGCGACACAGAATTGAAGACTTACCTACCCTGGCTGATGTCCGTGGGAGACACAGTCAGGAAAGACATATTTCATGTCTGGTGGGGAAGAAAGTTTGACTCCAGGGTGCAGTAAGTTAGAGAGAAAGAAGAGATGCTTCCCGTAAGAATTGGTTGAAGCTCCAGAATTAGGCATTCGAGAGAAAATCCTTAGATGTCACGTTTTCTGTCCTTTTTTAGGAGAAGGATTTGTTTCTCTGCTTCTTTTAATAGGAGAGAGAATCATAAAACAGAATGTGCTGGTGCTCATCATCAGTTCTCTAGGTGAGGGAGAATACTCGACGAGATTTCAGATTTAAAAAAACAAAGAGTATTTCTTAGAAGAGAGTGAATAATTTTTGTGGGAATACATTTTCTTTAATCAAGGCATAAACTGAAATTTGATAGGCTCGTTTAGAGAAATGCAAGTGATGTGTTAAGACATCTAGGTATAATGTATAGACTATGTTTCAACTTTAAAGATGAACGAAATCCGTTAATGGTGAGGAATTATTCAAAGCATACATGCAGGCCTAGACATAAGTCAGAGTGAAAAGAATTCAGCCCAGTGAACCGTCCTTCCATGTATTTCATTTTTTTCAACTTTTTTTATTAACAAATAAGTACTTCAAAATGATTACATAGAGTATGCTTTGGTGGAGTAGCGGTTAGGTCAGTCGTCTCCCAAGGACCAAGCCACATACCCCTGGGTTTAAGTCCCGGGTCTGGAGGGAAACAACCAGTCTGAACAACTAAATAAAAGTAAAATAAAGATGCTTCCTTCTCTCTCTTCTTGCCTGCCTACTCACCTTCTATCCTGCCTGCACCTTTCCCTTTAAAACAAAAACAAAAACAAGGATTACATAGTTATGCTGAACTTTTCGCTTCTGATTAAAAATAGTAGACAATTGTTCCTGGAATGGATTTTAACCTAAAGACTTCAAGTATTTGCCTGTTTTCATATTGCTTCTTAATCCTCTAATTAACATTTGTAATAGTATTAATAATAGTAATAGTGCTAATAACATGTATTAGTTGCTGATAGAAAAGCAGTTAAGTCAGTCGCCTCCAAAGGATGTAGGACACATACCCCTGGGCTTAAGTCCCAGGTCTAGGGGTTAAAACAACCAGTGTGAACAACTAAATATGGAAATAAAATCAAGTGCTTCTTCCTTTAAAAAATAATCTGCATTAGACAGCAGAAATAAGATCTAGACTTTTTAAACATTTCAAGCATGGACACTATCTCCTAATAATTATTGAAGTCGATAAATCTATTAAAGGTCTGTCCTCACTGAAGTGATGGTAATTTTGTGCTGAAAATCAGCATAGATTTTTCTCATGTGCATCATTCTTTTTTATTCAGTTGTCTTATCCTGTCAGCATTGCATAAGAAACCAAGTTATGAAGACTTTGAAAATCAGCTTTCTGTAAAGTAAGAAAAGCTGTTTCCTAGTAGCTCAGAAGAAATCATCTGTGGTTTGATGAGTTCCTGCATCGTGAAAGGGTTTTGCGTTCTCTCATGCTAGCCTGGCCACGTGCACAAGCGAATCAGGCGTCAGATACCCTGGCCCTTCTGCAGCCCAAAGTGTTTTCTGAGCTCTTGTGCGCAATCACTAGCTGCACCAAGAACAGCTTCACTTAATTAGTTTTATGACCCAGATTTCCTATAATTGCTTGTACCAAATAAATGTCCATGCAACTCTCCATTTGCGTTTCCAATTATGAATTTATACAAATTTCACCTGAGATGGACTTTGTACATTGCAATAGACACACTTACACATTCATGTTTTAAAGTCACCTCTGAAATTTGGATCATTAAAGTGAATAATATTTATGTTTTACTTTGCATTGATGTTTCTGAGTACATACCCACACAAAAGTTAGCAGGGCTAGAATGGTGATTTTTGAACACGTACGTTCGGCTCGATTCCTGTCCAGATCCTGGTCCAATCTATCCATTGACATAGTAGAGGAGAATCAGCCAAAGCCCTGGAAATGCGAAGGGCTACCTTTGACTTGCTGAGATGATCATGTACTAATCGTAGTACTTAGGATGGGTGATATTTGGTTAGGACAGTTGACTGGTTTGGTTCTTTTAATGTCCTTTAATGGGAAGATGGCAAGTATAAATCTGAACATATCCTGCAAGATGGTAGGGGTTGAGTGGGTTACACTTTTGTATGAAATGGAAAATCTCTTACAATGAGTCATAAAGAGTCAAATCGAACTGCTGCTTCCTTGAGACGCCTAAGAGAGGGTAATACAAAAACGAATGTTCAAAACTAGTTCATGTGATGCAAATAAGTTAAATCAAAGACACACAGAGAAGATTCTTTTAGGGGTTATGGAAATCAACTTGTCAATGTGGTTATATACAAATGCAAACCTTTAAGTGAATAATTTTCATTGGAATATACATATACATATTTATATATACTTACTTTAAATATAAGAAAAATAGCAAAATTTAAATAATAAAACAATAATATATGCATATGTGTATATAATATATTTACACAACCTATACTGCTTCAGAAATATTAGAAAGAAGAAATATATAAGACCATAAAGTGCTATTTCTTTTCCTTTTTGAAAAGAAAGGGGCAGGCAGGAATGAAGGTGAGTAGGCAGGCAGGCCGAAAGAGAGAGAAGGAGGAAACCTTCTATTTTATTTTCATTTAGTTGTTCACACTGGTTGTTACCCTCTGGACACAGGACTCTAACCCACGGGTATGTGGCCTGCGCTCCTTCAGAGGCAATTGACTTAACCACAACTCTATCAAGGTGTCCCAAAGTGCTACTTCTTGAAGACTCAAATGTTTGAGACTCTGAGTTCCATGAAGCATATGTTCATAGTGAAAAACCCTGTGCACTATTCCTCAGTTATTAAATTTCTGGGGGATGAGACCCTATGGCCTTCTTTTTTGAGCAAGTTCTCAGATGAATTTTTCAACATACTACATTGTTGCTCTGAAAATTGTATAGAATAAGCAGTCAGCTTCATCTAATGTATGTGTGTGTACGCCATACAAATATCAGACATTCTATTAAAATGCCTGTTTAACATGTCTGAATATTGATTATGTTATGGGCCTAAAAGGTCTCAGTACATTTCAAATGTACTGTGTATCAGAATACTATGAGCATAGAAATTAATAACAAATGTTAAGCAGTAGGTGTGCCCTGTTGGAATAGTGGTTAGGTCAATCGCCTCTGAATGAATGCTGGTCCCATACCCCTGGGTTCGAGTCCCAGGTGGAAAAGGAGAAAACCAGTGTGAACAACGAAATAAAAATGAAATAGTGTGCTTCTTCCTTCTCTCTCTTCCTGCCCACCTACTTGCCTTCATTCCTGCCTGCACATTTCCTTAAAAAAATAAAAACAAAAATGCTTTGTAAAATTAAAAAAAAACCCAAGTAGCTAATATAGATATCAAATCTGCAATTATCGTCTTTTTAGAAACTGACACTAAAGTACTATAAAAACTATGGATCAGCGCCAAAAGTTTTATTCAGAGGACATTCTTACTTTGAATGGTTTTATAATTAAACAGGGAAGATTGAAAATCAATTAAGCGTCTTAACAAGTGAAACTCAAATAAATAAGACTCACAAAATTGAAAGAAATTAATGAAGATGCAAAGAGCAATAATGTAGAAAATATGTAAACAGTGCATTTAGCTATTCTGGTGTTAGTGCCTCCCCTCAAAACCAGTGAAACATTGCATGATTAATGAAAAATGAGAAAAACATGCAATATTAAGAAAGAGAAAACAAGAAGAAATGTATGGATCACTATTAAGACCAAGATTAAAATTTACCGAGGCATCTAAGAGAAAACTTGAATAAATATTGGCACATACTTGGAGAATTTGGCTATTATAAGGGTGTAAAATCTTTCCAAGGTAACTATAATATTATACAGCTCCCCAATTTGAGAATACTACATGTAAAGGAAGCAATAAAAACTATCTTTAGAAACATTAACAGAGAAACTTGAATATCAGAATTTGAATGAAGTGATTAATGAAATGAATTGTGGGAATATCAGAAAAAGTAATCAAATAATTTCACCCTTACTCCCTGCATCCTTCCCTCCCTCAAATAAGAGAATAACATCTCCAATTTGTTGAATAAACATATTTTGAAGCCTTAAAAATAGGTGTTCTTCACACTATTGGTAATTATTAAAATCATAAGGGAAAGTGGAAAACTTACAAATTTATTTCCTGAGAGAGAATACTTCTAAGAGCAAAAACACAGATTTATGAAAGGAAAAGTATATACTTTTCACGGAATTACCGTGGGACTCAGCACTTTAGGAAATGTAGTTGTGTCATTTATACCACTGATACGTTAAAGGAGAGAAAAAAATCCCTCTATAATCTTGATAGATACAGAAATTGATAAAACTCAGCATGTATTTCTGACTATGATCAAATAGTTTAATCAGTTAGTAATTGATAAGCACTGTCCTAACATGACGAACAGGGTCTGTTGGAAATAAAATTGTTTTCCCTCATCCAAGTTTCATTTCCTGTAGTTTCAACTACTCACAGGAAGCCGTGGTCCAAAACACTGACCACCCATTGACATGACTTCTAGTATCATCTGTCGTTAGAACACGTGTTCTTACTAGTTACCGTCACATCTCTTACTGAGACTAATGTATAGATTAAACCTTACATTACAAATGTATGCATAGAAGAAAAACAGTTTATTTATCGTTTAGGGCTATCTAGCGTTTGAGGTATCCAGCGGGAGTTTGGTCCCCATGGATAAGGAGGGGATCAGATTTGTATAAAATCACATGTTCTGTGTAGATATTGAGGTATCCTAAGCTCTTTACCCAGATTTACAAAAATAATAATACCTACTGCTAAGATTGTTGCGAGAATTTAATGAATTTCTCCACTTAGGAGTTTGTAATTAAATATTAAAGCTTTTATGGAAGATTCAGTCCATACAGAAATAAAAGAAAAAACAAGGTTATATTTTAATGAAGGAAACGTGTTATTTGCTGTTACTATCTGAAAATACTTGACATTTTCTATAAATAGAATTAATAGACAATGCATTGAAATAAAAAAAGGTTGGTTGGGTATAAACATGACCAAAATCAGGGGAAATAAAATCAATGGCCATATCTAATAAAAGAATACTTTTAAAAACTGAAAAGGCATCCCAGTATACAAAAGTAAGTAACAAAAGCAATTCTAATGTTTAAGACTTAAGTCAAGATGTTCTAGAATTGTTTTGTAGAACATGAAAGAAAAATAATTGTGTATCATTTGATATATAATAAGCTTAAAAGATGAAATCATTGAGAAAGTGGCAAGTAAGTGAGTCTGGAAAATTCTTTGCTTCTCCTTTGTGGAAAATGCATCCCAAATAGTTCGAGGTGAATTGAAGACCCAACACTGGAAACAAACTCCAAAAGCAAACATGAAATAATAAGAACATTCTCTATAAGCAATAAGAAAACCAGCAATGATAATGGAAGAAAAAAATCTTAAGATACTCATATGGCCCAAACAAAACTTGCCATCAGAAGTTAAAAGATAAAGAATAGACTGTTTTTTTTTTTAAAATTACTTGCATCATGTAAGCAAATGGGTAATAATACCACTACTCTATAATGGTTGTGTTTTAATCAAAAGGAAAAGACAAGTCAACTTAGCAAATGGTTAATTCAAAGAAGTAGACATTCTAATAGGACATAAATGGCGCCTGGTTCATTCAGCCACCATCAAGGTTGTTAAGAATGAAAAAGATGGAACCAGACCACAGGCGATGTCACCCCGTGACCCCCTCAAGCTGACTGTGTGTTTTTGACCAGTTACTTAATGTCTCTGTCTCCACTTCCTCCTGGACTATATGGAGATTATGATTGTAATACATATACTGGAGGTCTGTGATGAGGATGGAAGGATGGAAACGGTGTGGTAGAGTGATCAGAGTAGCGCACAGGAAGTATGCATTGGCTAAGATATCATCTTTTATCATCCTTGTTTAAATCATTTAAATCATCAAATTAGTTTGAGAGCCACCTTAACAAATATGATAATGATACTTCATTATTGGTGACAGAAAACACACAAGAAAACCCTGTCAAATGCTTTTGGAGGGAGTGAATTGGGATAAGCCTGGTAGATGCACCTTGGTAGCATGAATACAAATATAATGGACACTTATCTTTGAGCATTTATATCCAGATATCTATTTTAGAGACACAACTGAAGCTTGAGAAGTACAGTGATACCCCTGTGCACGCCGATGTTAAATGCTAGAAATGGGACTTGAATCCAGTCCCATATCACGGCTTCATCATTCCATTATTGCTCATTGTTACTAAACATGCAAGAAGATGTTCAATCTCTTGTATATTGATTATCAAAACAACCTGAGACTTTATTCCTATAAAATTACTGTATAGTAAATAAAAATGCTTAGCATTGACAAAATTGCCAGGAAATGCAAAGACTTAATCTCTTATTAATTGGGGAATATTTCCCATATGTTTTTTTTTTAATTTGAAAGATAAGTTGATTAAAAAGCATGTAAGTTAAAATAAGATGAAAAATAGATGCTATTTAACAAGGAAGTTTTACGTGCTTGTCACTATTCTTACTGCCTGGTACTGATTATTTCACAACAGATGCTCAGATATGTACCATTTTTGTTCACATTTTACACAGGAAGCTGAAGAACAGAAAAGCTGTGTATTTCGTCCAAACTTGTCCAGCCTGCCTGAGGCAGAATCAAAATTTAAACTCATTTCATCTGCCTCTAGAGTCCAAAAAATTACCCAGTATGCTAGCATCCTGTTTTCATAAGATAAATAATTACAAATGAGCATTAAAAATGAGAGCTATGTGCTTATTTGTTCTTTGTTATGGTCTTGAACTTTCAGGGGTAGACGTAATATAGTATAGACAGATGTCGATTTGTAATGATATACAGTTGAAATCCTTATGATGTTATGAGCCAATGTATGTTCACTAAAAATTTCAAAAGGAATGGCATGTCCTGGTGGCGGTAGATGTACTCCACATACATCCCAAGGACCCAAGGACCCAAGGACCTGGGTTCACATCCCAGGGCCCAGGGAAACAATCAAGATACCAACTAAATAAAGTGCTTCTTCTCTCCCGCCTGCCTGCCTGCCTGCCTACTCACTTTCATTCCTACCTTCACATTTTCTTAAAAAAAAAAAAAAAAAAATTTCCAAAGGACGTCTTAATTCTTACACAGAGAAAAGAACTGAATTTTCAGAGTTCATGTTCTTCTCTGTTAAAAAAATGTTGTGATATTGAAGTTAACCTGTACCAGCCTGTAAATCATTTATTTGTTTATACATCTCTCACTTGTAAAAATCTGTTATCTATGTTCTCAGTAATATTAGTGGTAAGAATCATTAATGAAAGATAACATAAATATAATTTAAGTCAACTGAGTAATTAGAAAAATTTAATTTTGCAAAAAAATTTTTTTTCTTTTCTCCACCGTAAGTTTTGCACCATTCTTACAGGTCTTACTTTTATGAAGATAGTTTGCCTTTCTAGGAAGAGGAGTTTAGAAGACCTTCTGGGAATTTCCAAAGCTCAGGGCTGGGTTTTGGGTTCAGGCAGTGGATGGGAAGCCTGGCCTTGGAAGAGAAGAGGGAGAGCTGTACGTAGAAGCCTCTGGGGTGGAGGACTCAGTGCTGCCTCTGCTGGCTGCTGTGGGTAGTGTTTTTTACGCCAACAGTGACCTTGTGGGTATTTTACCCTCTCATGCTCTTCTTACTCAGGCCATCGGCAACAGACCTGATTCCAGGTGGGGACAAGAATGTGAATTGCCACCAAGTAAAAATGTATTTCTTGTCCTCTAGCCCAGCCCCATGTCTACCTTATCGTATTTGATTGAACAGTCATTGAATGTACATCAACTTAGACCAAGTGGGACGCTGTGGTCTTGTCACATGAAGACCTTTTTCTGGTAAATTCATGATTGAGCCCAATGGTCTCAAATGAAAGTTCAAGAATAAGAGAAGTCAGTATGAGACTCTGATCTTTGGGATTTCATCTTAAATGCCTGTCTCTCCTCCCTAAACCATGGGTGATTTCACTCCTCTGTTAATTCTGATTAACTCATTTTGAATCAAAAAATCATAAAGCCTCATGGTGATAATTCATTAAAGTGTTCCAGATGAGAAAACTTTTTTACTCTGTTCTTGCATACTCTGTTATATGGTGATTATAGCATTGTTTACGGCATGCCCTGGTGGCTCAGACATTAAGTATGACAGGGGCATAGTCTTTGTGGAACCCAGGGACCTGGGTTCACTACGAGGGGAACAACTAGCATTAACAATTAAGTAAATAAGTAAATGCTCTTTCTTTTCTCTTACTGCCTGCCTATGTGCCTTCATTCCTGCCTGCTTCCTTACTCTAAAATTTTTTAATGCAATTACTTGGTTTTCTTCTAATGTAATGAATATAGCATCTCACACTCAAAACTGGTTTTAAAAAATTTATCGAAGTAGCCTTGCATGATGAGATTAACTAGGTTTAAAATGTGCATTGTTATAAATCAATATCTGTATGTAATATGTTAAGCTAACCACCAACAGTTCACTTTTATCCCCCAGCTTTTAAAACGTTTTTCATATTTACTATATGTGCAATATGTGTAAGCATACTTAAAATAGTTTTGTATAGAAAAATTGAATAGTTGATGATTTGGGGTCAGATTATTTTTTTATTTTTAATACATTTTATTGAAAGAAAATTGCACCATAACACGCAATAGATTTAAGGTATACACCTCATTGTAAAACCACCCCTGTGTATAATACATGCATTTTACATGGAGGCATCTTCTCTGTCTTCTAAATACTGAGTCATTGCTTTTGGGCTAAGAATTCTGTACTCTTTTCATTCACTGGATGATTTAACCAGGAATTAACTGTTAGCATGTTCTTGATAAAAGTTCTCTGACAAATATTATCTCTGAGAAAAATGTAAAGGGGCATGAGTATACCCATTTCTCTGATCATGGAAACTTATCTATCTAAGTAGGTCTTCCTCCAATTATTGCCTCCTTTTATATACTCTTCACTGTTGAAAAGGCAAGTTTACAAAGATGTGTGATAAGTCAACTTGAAGATTTTTCTTTTTAACACTGAAGTTAATGACACCACCCATTAGTTTATCCAGTGACTCTTATATTTGAATAAGTGAAACCCTCCCAGACATCAGCCAAGAAGAATCTCTGAATAAACATAGAGACCTCCTTTTGTCATAAATAGAAAACTGGAATTCACTTGGAATTGACCAACTGAGATCTCAAAATGAAACTTTGGTCTTCATTTAAGCAGCTAGCTCAGATCTGCAGACCAAAGTGTGTGTGTGTGTGTGTGTGTGTGTGTGTGTGTGTGTGTGTGTGTGTGTGTTATGTTTGTGTGTGTGTGCATTCTCTCTAAATTTTCTGTAAACTTCTACTGAGGTCTTCAAATTATAAATAGGTGTAAATACCTTTCAGAGTTCTCAATATCAACATAAGCATAGTTCTCAACAGGAAGAATATGTGATTATCTTTCATTTCCTATCATAAAAATGCTCTAATATGAGAATTTGGCAAGTCGGGATGATACAGAACATATTGTTCTGTATTCTTATGCTGTAAATTCTATTATATAAAGACAATGGAAAAATCAACATCTTTTTAAATCATCTCTTGAATTACTATTTCAGTATTTATAACAACATAAGATACTCAAATGTTATGACTTGTTTTTAACCCAAACATTTCAACTGCAAAGTAGCCTATTTCTCCTTTCCCTTCTATTTTCCCAAAGATCTTTCTTCTTGCACAAAGATTTAGAAAGTGGATTCAACCAAATGTCCATTCACAGAAGTAACAAAATATTTTTTCATCTTAAATAGCAGCTTAAAGAAATGAGGCAGATTTATTTTCTCACATATACAGATCATCAAATCACCTGCTCAAAATGGACTTGCAGAACGCATACAGTTCGATACTTAGGCAAAGAAATTAAAACATTTTGTAAAGGATATTTTTATCAATATAAATTCTCAATGAAAATTTAGGAAGAATGCATGCCAAATTCCTATCTAACTCCATTCTGCGGAAGGGATCATGATATTTATGGAAATCCACAGCATCGCTAGAAATTTTCTGGAATTTTTCAAACCTTTCACAAATTTTTAAACTTATAATTTGTATATTTTCTTCATTTTATATTAATGTGCTAAGCACACATAACCTTAAATTTGCATCTCTAGTTCTCATAACTGCTCTAATGCCTCTAGATAGATAATATGTTTTGCTGACAAAAATACTAGGACATTGAGAAAGAGGAAATGGTCATTTACCACATGAGGGGAAAAAAACCCCACCAACTTCTTTTACTATAAAATATTTCATTTTTTAATAATGATACCTCTTGTTCTTCTGTTGACCTTCCTTAACCCTTAAGAAATCATGGAAATTTTAAGATAACAGCAACAATGACTAAGGGTCGAAGCAAAGCTAAATTGGACCGAAGTCAGCTTGGCAAATTGTTCTGCTGTTTTTGTATTTATTTCTTTCAACTTTAACATCCACCATTTATTAAGTGACACTGTGGATAAAAGAGGAAACTCAGGATCCTGTTTGGACACCGGTTAGGAAGGAAACCAGGTCTTTATGGGGCGCCCCTTCTTCGGGGCCACTGGCCAGGAAAACCATCTTTCTGTTGAAATCCTATTCATTCTGAGAGAGGTGGGGTGACTTTGGGAAGGAAGATGACCTCTCCCTTGTAAAGTGGAATTGCTCTGGTTTCCCTTGTGACTTTCTCAACTCCTTTCCACCACTGTTTATAAGAACACTTACGCTGAATGCTTGCAGTGACAGCAATAGTTGTTTAAAATATTGCTCGCATGTCATGCTGTCAAATTTCCTGTGTTTATTTCAGATCTTTGATCATAATGATCCCAAATGAGCTGTTGGTAAGCTCCAGCTTTGCCCATGCCCTTTTAGGGGAAAGGGGTATGCTTCCTAAAAGTCAGGAGCTTCATCAATCCTTGTCCTACAAAGTACAAGGAAAACACTACTGCCTTCATGAGAACCAAGTCATTTCTCAAATGACACATATGTCTTCTTAGATGCTCTCGTGCTTGGGTCCACGGGCAGATTAGTGCATGGAATTGAGGTCACATGCTGTTCAAGAGAGGATATCAGAGGAACTTGATTTTTTTTTTGAGGGTTTGTTAGTATTTTGTTCATTTGAATAGTTTTGGATTTTGACCTCAGCTTTAGTAAAGCTGATTTATTGATTTAATTTGTGTTGCTTCATGGCTAGGAAACACGAATATTTTATTAAAATCAGTTCCTTTATGTCTTTACATATTTTGATAACTTTTATTTGGGGATAAATTTTTGGTATAGGAAATCATAAAGGAAATACCAAATTCCCTAGGCCTTCCACCTCATTTTCCCAATGTTGATTAACATCCTATGTTGCCATGATAACATTTGTCACAACCAGAGAACGGACATTATACATTACTATGAACTAAACTCTGGTCTTGATTTGTTCACCGGTTTTCCCCCTTGTGTTCTTTTCTCTGTTTCAGGATCCAGCTCAGGGCACCACACTGCGTTCAGTCATCTTATCTACTCTGTCACTTCTGATTTTGACATTTTCCTAATCTTTCCTTTTTCCCATAACCTTGGCTGTCTTGAGGAGTACAGATCAGAATTTTGTAGGCTAGTCATCATTTTTAACAAGTAAAAATGTGTAACTTCTGGTATTTGTGTAAGGGAAGCTCATGTGGACTTAGTAATTATTTGCACCACTAATTTTTTCATCAACACACAGTGTCAGCCTGGAGATGATGACTTTATCTGGTCAGTTATTCTAGAATTGAAAGTCGATACATGTGAATCACTATTTGCTTTATCCATGTCTGTATTCTGCATTTTCAGCTTTGCCAACATTTGAATGATTGACCTGAAACCACACAAAGTTTGTATTTTATCTTTGTTGACAGATTAGAGATGGACAACAGAGCTGTTATGTCTTGAAGAGTAAAGATTTGGAACAAGCTTTTAAAGGGGTTATTTATTTGGAGATGGACCTTATATATAATCCGGTAAGTCTACTGAGCTTTTAAAAATATCTCTCAAATGTTTCGTTCAGTGTAAAATATGTAAATATACATTCATTTGCCAATCTTTAGAGGTGGCCCTAAAACCTTTTATTTTTAAGAATGATCTATTATTCTTAGTTCCACGGCACAGTCTTTGCATAAAATGACATTCATGACATCGATGTTAATTTCTGGTTTCATTTTCTTCAAAACTGGAGCAGTGCTTTAAAGACATTCATAAAACACTCTGAATATTGAATTCTTCCAGATTGTTTGTGCATAAAATCATTGCCTCCATAGTATCATCTTTTTAATGATTGACGTTTATCAGTCTTTGTAGAGCAGCACAGATTTCAACTCTTTTGGTCTGTGACTGCCCTAAAGTGTCTTGTGTAATCACAAGTTAAACTATAGAATTAAAATAATGGTTAAAACTGGCATAAGCTGAATTGGGAGTTAGCACAGTTGAGTTTTTATGAACATGTAGTTGGACTTTGTCCACAGAGATTCCCAGACATGCAAGAAAGCAGCCTGTTCACTGTGAGTCGTAGGGGTGTCAGCAGAAGGTTCTAGAAAGAGACAGGAGAACACAGTTAATTCAGTGGCAGAACACGTAAGTGTGGAGAAATGAGGTCTTTATAGGAATGACAAGAATTACTGCCACTTTTTGGCCACCTACATTGTGTCAGGCTCTGACATCTTCCACTTAACCTTCCCAACAAACGGGGTAAATAAATGTCATTACTGCCATTTTGTGATGAGCAAGTGGAATTAAACAGGAAGGATGATGTGCGAATAGGTGAGTGATTTTGCAATCATTCCTCTGCTGTGCTGTTTCATCTTTAGTGCCTTTAAGAGAGAATTCATAATGTCCATGGTAGGAAATGTCCCATTTTCTCCCAGGAATGCAGGCACTCTGGCACAGTCTCCCACGCGGAGTCTGTTGTTTCATCCTCTCTCCTCCCTTTCTTTCCTTTCCCTTCAAGGAAATCATATGAGTGTGTTGCCTCCCAGATCAGCTGTCATCTCTGGAAGCGTTTGTGTTTATGCTGTGCACACAGGTAGAGCCTGCATTTAAGGGGAAAGAGCCTCATACAGAAACCATGTTAACTGTTTTTCCAGTGTCCATCTGAGGTAGAGGAAAAGCTTTTGAATTTTGTTCTTTGAGGTTTTGTCTCAGTGTGCGGATTGGAACAACACCAGCAACTCCTGTGAGCCTCAGTTTATTTCCTATAAAATGGGCCTCAACTGACTCATCTCCTTATTTTTCTGGCTCATTGAGCGGAAATGAGATCTGTGGGAAAGATGTTTTTATAAGCTGGAAACTGATACTCACATGCCAGATATTGTTGGTGAAAGTGTGATGTAAAAGGAAGTTTTATTTTGTGGACAACTTGGTTTGAGAGCTTCATGAACCCAGTCTCTGCAATGAATTAGCCAAGAGGAAATAACACTCTGGATTCTCCCAGATTTAGTCTGACCTACCCAAGTGGTGCTCATGGAAGGGGACCCCCGGAGACACAGGCAGAGCTCAGGAGTTTCCACCATTCCTCTGAGCCTTGCTGAAGGCCTTAGGTCGGATGGTCCTGGTGCCCATGTCCCACCTGGTCATTATAAAAAAAAAAGAGGAGAAGACAGCCTCTGTAAATGCTGTCCTTTAAAAAAATATCAGGGTAACTTTGATTGACAAAGCATATTATATGTGCAGGTTCACTCATTATTAAATATTTGATGGCATACCACCCCCACCGCCATATTTCTAAGTGTCCTCCATCTCTGTGCATTGGATTCCACTACCCTTTGTCCCAGCCCCTGTCCTTCCCCTCTGGTCACCTCAATTCTGTTGTCAAGGTCCTAGGGCTAGTTTTTTATTGTTTTGGTTTGTTTTTTTTACTGTTCATTTGCTTTGTATCTTTATATTCCACATGAATGAGGTCATCTAGTATTTGTCTCCCTCCGACTTACTTCACTTAGTGTACTTCCATCTAGTTCCATCCCTGTTGTCCCAACTGGCAGAATTTCATCTTTTTTTCAGCTGAGTAGTATTCCACTGTGTACATATGCATCTGAATTTTACCTACTCCTCTCGATCTTAGTTTGTTTCAGGCTGTTGGCTTTTGTGAATAGGGCTGCGGCAAACATGAGGGTGCAGAGATCTCTTTCACTTAGTGATGCTGTATTTTTGATTAAAGGCCCAGACGTGGGATAAGAAGATCATACAGAATTTCCATTCTCCATATTTTGAGGAATCACCACACTGTTTTACATAAAGATTGCATCAGTACCAAGAGTGTAGAAGGGTTCTCTTGTCCTTTCACTTTTGAATAACAGCCTGTCTTCCAGGTGTGAGGTGATAGCTCACAGTTATTTTGGTTTGCATTTCCCTAATAACGAGAGAGGAAGAACACCTTTTCATGTAAACATGGTCCTTTTTAACCATGCTGTCTTCTAGGTCAAAGCAAGTGTTAAGACCTTTACTCCCAGAGAAAAGCGCTTTGTTGAAGATGGTCGCAAGCTGTCAAAAAAGGTAGGTGGCCGTGATAGGACAAGCGCACTTCTTGGCACACGACTGGTACCCAGCACTCTGACCCCAAGAACCTATTAGGTTGGCATTTGCATCATTCCCTCCCTCTTCTCTCTCCTCGCCTTTCCCTTCTCCCTTTTTCCTTCCATCTTCCTTTCTCCTGGCCCCATCCCCTTCCCCACACCTCTGTCTCCAGCTTTCTCCTCACCTCCCTTTTCTCCCCAAGCCAGCCCATAAATCAGATCAATAAGAAAGGCAAGACTTCAGATATATCTGTTAGGTGGAGCAAAAGACAGGAGCCCCGCACCCTCCTCCAGCGGGTTCTCTGAACACAATGTGTTCCTTCTCTGAACACATTTCTGGCACTGTACTCCATAAAAAACTTGCGTTTGCACCTCCCGCCTGCAGAGCTTGAACCGCAGCCCTTTGCATCTCCGTCCTGTGAAGGTCCAGCCTCTGCCTGTGGAGCCCCCAAGAGAAATAGCCCAGCAAACCCCTAGCGACAACTGGTCTTGGATTCATACACACTCTTCTTACCCGCTTCTGAGGATCTCGGTTTGGGATGTGTTGGCATTTACCCTGGATTGAAGTAACGACTTCTCCCTTTCCCGTTGCCCTTAATTCTCCTCCGTGCAACGATGAGTGAAGATTAGGGGGCAGCGGGGAAAGTACCACTGTGTGGTTTTTTTTTTTAAACTTGATCTTTACATTTCTTTTCTGGGTCCTTCCCCGTCCTGCTCACACACAGTTCAGGATTTCACTCTGTACCTGCCGTTCCTCTTCGGTTGTGTCACCAAGAACTAAGTGTCCCCTTTTTAAAGTGTTTATTGCTTCCACCCCTTCCTGGCGGGTAGCAGCTGCGGATTTCATAAAGCAGCTCAGGAGAAAGGCACCTTCTCGTGCTTTTGTTTCCCATGAACTTCTAAACATAGTGACTCAGGCCTGAAGGATGGCTGTGGAGGGTGCCTTTGAATGCTGTGATTCGGTCAGCCGTAACATACAGTGTAATATTTATTTTGTGTAATCTGAGTCAAGCGTCTTAGTTTTTCTATTATTATTATTGCCTTTTCTCTGTTTACTTGAAAGTTAAAACCGGAGTGGAGGTAGGTGGGGTAGCTGCTTCGCGAACAAATTGAAATGAATCTGTCTACAACTGGGAGAAGAGACATTTCCTTTGCCAAACAGGACCTCACGTGGGGTGGCTTTCGGGTGAGAGGGGAGGGATGGGGGCTGAGCTCCTGCAGGGGGCAAGGACCCTCCCCATGGGCCTCTCCTCTCTTGCTGCCCCGAAACTTTCATGAAGTTGAGACTTGGGTCTATGATGCAAATACTTGCAAGTACTAACTCTGTGGCAGACTCTTTTCGAAGTCTTCTAGTGCTCTCGACAATAAGCAAAGCTAACAGTAATGTCAGGCCCAGGTGGATATGAGAGAGGATAGGAACCCTGCCCAGCTTGCCCAGGTAGGTGGTAGAACTGGATTCTGTTCCCAGAACTTATTTTTCTTCTGGATTAGATGAACTGGAAGGCTTGGGCACGCAAACACTCAGTCAACTGATTTTCCATAAAGTAAATAGCATAGACACCCTTTCCCATTCTCTCTCTCTCTCTCTCTCTCTCCCTCTCTCTCTCTCTCTCTCTCTCTCCCTCTCTCTCTCTCTCTCTCTCCCTCTCTCTCTCTGTCAAACACACACACTTGCACACACACTTGCACATACACACACAATACCCAATTCCTGATTTCTGTGGATTTTGCCAACTCAATTTTGTGTTGAATGAACATTATTCAAACTGGCTATTCTCTATCAAAGGAGCCTAAAATAAGCATCCTTTGATTTCTTTTTTCTCTCTGGATGATGACATTTTAAGAAGAGTTTTAGAAGTATTAGGATTTTTCCTTTCTAGTACTCATGGGCCGCTCTACATAATATAATTTAAGTCATCAAACTCCCTGATCTGCAGAGACAATTTGGCATGTTTAAATCTAGTTCCCCATTTTCCTTTTTTTTTCCTTTTTTGTGTCAGATCTTATCAAGAGATGTAGACCGTGTGAAGAAAATCACCATGGCAATATGGAATACAATACAGTTTCTTCAAAGCTGCTTCCAATGGGAATCTACATGGAGAAGTGCAGTAGCGTTTGTGGTAAATCTTCCTTTATTCTGTTCAGATTATTTGGCTTCTGAGTCCAAAAGGTGATGGGTTTTATTTTACTGACAGGAAACAAAACTGTACACCTTCAACATGGCTGAAGTTTGCAACTGTAAGAAAACTTTCAAACATAACCAATATCGACTCCTGTCTTTCTGAAAATATAGGTGATTTTGTAGTTGTCTTTCTAAGAACATACTTAAGTCAGATTTACCGTTGGAAATCCCGTAAGCTACCAGCCTTCACTCATGTGCCCTCTCCAGTAAGTTTCAGAGAGCCCAGGCTCTGTGTATTTGTGATGCTTTCGTGGTAATGGCAGCCACATATGGATGGTACCAGCATCGTGTGTATGTCTCTCCTCCTGTAACCGTGACTGCCAACATCATTTTCTATGTGTCGAAAACTCAAATAACTCAATCGCTCTCATTTATGTCTTAAGTAAATCATTCACAAACTCACACATAAAAGTATTTGTTTGCATCAAATCAATAACTGCTGATGACACATGACAACTTGACTCAGCAGCACAATTGCTTGTGGAACCACGGTCTTCTCTCTGTTTACACGGGTTCATCCTATGAGCAGTAACAGAATCACCTGATCTCAGAGCGACAAGAGATCTTCACCACCCAAGTCAACCACTGAGAGCCAAGAACCTTGGCAGGACATGGAGAATGGAACCAGGCCCTTACTTCACATCTCTTGCCCATCTCTTTCATTTGTAGAGGGCTTATCCTTTAGACCAGGTTGGTGCACTCAGACATGGAAGAAGAAATCAAGTCTCCCAACTGCTACTCTTGTACCGTTCCTTTTTTTGGTTAAATCTGGACTGTTTGAGGATCTCTTTGGAGTCTAAGCTCATCCTTGAGTGGTTGAGTCATGCTCCTGCCTACCTCACAGGTGTGTGTGTGTGTGTGTGTGTGTGTGTGTGTGTGTGTGTGTGTGCGCGTGTGTGTAGACAGATAGATAGATAGATATAGATATATATATAAATTAGCCCAAGAGGTCAATGAGTTCAAGGTTACTCCACCCTTTTTATGCTAGCAAGTATATCAGTTCCAAAGTGGGATTTTCTTTGCCTTTGGAGATCATTCTCTTTGGTCAAGGTACTTGTAATTTTTCATGCCCTCCGGATGTCGCCGGCCTCAGAAGATTGCAGGCCTGACCTTTAATATCCTTTTTCTTTGGTCTGAAACAATGGACCTGAATAAAACATGAATACGGAGTTTGTTAATCCATGTCTGTCTTTGCCTTGGTGTTTATTTATCTACTGCCCTTTCTTGTGTTCTCCTCAGCTGGTGGCTTCAGGCATTGGGTCCCTCATCAGACTCCCCACCTCCTCTTCCCACATGAATTCTCTTTAAAAACTTTCCATGGAATGTTCTTTGCGATCCTGGGCAAAAGAGGAAAGTCAACACAATCGGTGGCTTCTTCCAGTCTGCACCCCAGCCAGCCCTGGCGATGAGAGGAGGATTTCCTCTTTCTTGAGCTGAGTTTTTGGCACTGTGATTTTTAGAAAAACAGAGATCTGTTGCCCTGGATTCTGTAAGGGAATGACAGAAATGATTAATGGGCTGCTGGCCTGATCTGTAGAAAGATTAGAACATATGAATAGAAATAGGTTGTCTCCTAGAGGGGACTTCTCAGCGGGAAGGGAGTCTTGGCACTCGGGCCAGTCCTGCCCTGCCTGCTCCCTGAGTTGTCCCTGCAGGGACTGCACAGCAGAGCCTGCCATGTGGCTGCCACAGGGCTGTCCCGTTGTCCTTTCAAATCTCTACAGCCCTAAGAATGGAAGATAAAGGTAGCAATCTTGCTGGTTTGCCAAAGTGTGATTTCACAAGGCTCCTAGAGATGGAAGGCCTCTCTGTGTGTTTATGGGGGATTTTTTTCCAGTGGTCCTTGTAGGGCAGGGTGGGGGGCGGGAAGCAGAGTCATCAGAAGTCATACACGTGTAAACCAACTCCTTCTCTCTCTCTCTCTACCACTGCCCACCGGTTATCCTGAGTGCCGTGCAATGAAAAGTTCTACTGAAGTGCATGTAGTATTCAGTTTTCTTTTGAAAGCTGTGGTCCAATCTTTATCTCGTATTGACTTCGAACCACCGTGGTGGATCTTAGAAACACATAAGTGGTAGTTTTCACCTCTCACTAAACTGATGAGGTATCATTTTATTAGAGAATACTTTGATTGCTAATATGACGGCCATTCCAAAACAATTCCTGCTCTTAAAAGAGCATTTAAGGAAAATGTGTTTTTAGAATAAAATAAAAGATGGATGTTGGTTTTCTCTTGGCATTTGAAAAGTTGTTTTTGGAAGGCAGTTTGCTCTCATGAATCTTGCCTATGGACTTATGTTAGTTGCTGTAGGACACCAAACAGTGGGTTCACACCTGGGGGATACCATTGGGTATAGTGTTGTGTCTAATTCTGTGACACTCTGTTATGGGTTGCTTTTTTTTAAAAACTGTTGGATCCTCTGGTGACCTGAGTCAGAGAGATAAGTAGGGAATCTGTTACACGAAAGTCTCACTTCTTCTCTTCCAATGGAGAGCGCCATCTTTGTTGGTGGCCATATGCACTGGTGCTTTTCCTGTGGTCCAAGGAGGACAGCCTGCAACTCTTGGTCTTCATCCATCAGTGTGATAACCCATTCGTGCTTCAACCATGTTCCTTGGCATTACTGGGGCAGAATAATATCGTGGTGGTCTGAAGCTTGGGTCTTGAGCCAAGGATTTTTTAAACAATAGGACTGCATTTAAAGGCTCTTCTCTATTAGAAATTAGAAAAAAAAAAAGTGATATTCAAGGACTCACTGAAGATATGAAAAGAACTCTTTTAGTTGAATCAGTGTCCTTGGGGATCTTCTTTCCGCCAGAGGTACAGTAAGTGATGCTATAGTATCACCAGCTAAGGGCAGAATTATAGGGATATTTTTTCCTCGCTTCTGTTTTGTCAGAAAACATAAAATAACCTACTAACATCATGTTAATGTCTCTGTTTCCAGATGATACAAAGCATGAGTGTTATAGGATCATGTTTAGTATATTCTAGCTGTTTATTTTAAGACTTTATGAAAGCAAACCATTTATTTTCTAAGGATTCCTATGGATGTGTCTCTGAATATATCACATCTTGTCGAAAGCAGAAGTTAAAGAAAAGCAGCCCACTAAGATCTAGATCCAACTGGTGTCCCTGCAGAAGTGGATAGAAAAACATGAGAGAATTTATCTTGTTAGACTGTCTCAGCAGAAAGCTTCCCACCCTGGGCCTAATCCCCTTCAATACCTACATGGGTGGGAGCATTCCCAACACTAAGAGAAGAAATTTATCTTTAATTCACTGATACTTGCTCTGTGAATGCTGCTGTATACTGTTGAAATTATTCTGTTATCATAAGGAATTAAATTTGAGCTTTTTAAGAGCTGGTTGAACTATTCTAAATCATGCTTCTGCAAGCTCAGTTTTTGTTAGCATGATTATGAAAATCGTATCACTTCTTTTGAGTCCTCCTCTTTTCTCTAAGTTGTCTAGAAATTTTGCTGTGTTGCGTTTTCTGAGCTTTACTTTACTGTTTATGCATTTAATTGAATTTGTTGTTCCCCAGAATTCCACATTCTCAGTTAACTGAGAGACATATAATGTGAAATGTCAACTTCTTGATGGAACTAAAATATAACTAAAGATAATATAATATGATATAATATAATAACTAAAATCTCTTGCCTAGAAGAAGCATCTCTAGAGATTTCTTTATGAATGGATTTTTCATGTACATTGTATTTCATAGACATGTATGTGATGATTCCCACATGCAGACTTGAACTCGAGGGATATTTAGTGGCTCATTGTTTCTCATGTGTCTATGTGTCAGGCACTCCCAAAGTATTTTACAAATGGTAACTCATTTAGTTCTCATAACCTGCTGATGGAGGTGCAGATTGTTACCTTCCTTTTCACATGTGAGGAAAAAAATGAGCTTATAGATGTTAAAAGATCGGAGCTCATATGCTTTTAAGAGGCAGAGCTGAGATTTACACTCAGGCCGCCAGTTTTTAGATTCTGTGTGTTTAGTCTGTGGGCTGTACTGCTTCTTCATGATACCTCAGGTGTGGGGCTGTGACTCTTGTATGTGGATAGATGGTAATGGCTGCCATATTGATCATTTCAGATATGGGTTCAGGCATTCTATATGGGCGCGAAGTCTGTTTCCAGATACTCTGGGGGAAAGAAGCCTTATTATATGAATGGGAATCTTTCTCAGGCATAATCGTTTTATTCACAAGTGATGGACCCCAAATTAAAGAAGTCACAGTAGAAATGCCCTGTCGCGCCTTTCCCAGATGCTAGGCAAGTACAGACACATGATGTCCTTGGAATCACATTGATGGTCTGGAAAACTGTGCCTGTTTCTAGGCTGAGCCCCAAATTGGAGTCTGAGTTATTTTTACCCACTTGTGAAGGAAACTCCTAGATGATGTCGGAGAGTTTTCAGGAGAAGAGTAAAGGCTGAAAGCAACTAAATAAATGACTGGTCCATCTAATTGTGTGATAAACATGCTTTTGGAACTCCTTTAAGAATTCTTTAAGTTGTTCAACATAAGAGCTAAGAAGGGAAAGGGAAGCATGACCACCTACATTAACATATTCCTTCAAACAGTCTTAAAACAATAATTTATCAGAGAGCTGGATCCATATTTCTAATATATGGCTGCTCTATTCTGTCTCTCCAGGTCTCTATTGCAAAAACATTATCTGGTGATAATTGGGTCTCAAAAGATCATTTTTTTACACACCCCAGTATTTTCTATGAGGAAGGCTTAAAGTCATCGTATGGCGTCTATGTATTAATTCTTTCACTTAACAAAATAACATTTACTTGACAGATGGCATCAACAGATGATTATTTTTAATAGCAAAGGTCTCCTAATGCTGCAGAAGGATTGCATTTGTGCAATTTTATTTTTCTACCATCCTTCAGGCACACACCTCTTGCATCAAGGGAGGCAAGTCTGTGGAGCATTGATGGATTCCTTATTTTATTAAGTTTTTGCTCTGACATTTAATGTTAAAAAGTAATCTAAGTCTGCCATATATCAATGGGTATCTTCATGAAGCTATGATTTTAACATCTGTGAATTTTTTCCTGAGTTTTTTGAGTGTAGGAAAATGAAGAATTTATTCTTCAGAACTGACAGGGTCTGCAATGTGATACATAATTTAAAGCATCAGTCAACTTCCTTCTCCAATAAGGTTGAAAATATAATTCTCCACTCTTACTGATTGCCCCTATTTAAAATATACAGCATCATTAGCTTTTTAGAGGTAGGTCCTAGAATTTGAGGAAATGTAAAGTAATTTCATATTGAACTTAAAAACAACAGCATCAGTAACAGAATTGACCCTTCCAATAGACCTCCACAAACACATATACACTCACATGCACGATGTGCTCACACACAGCACACACACATGCACACAAGTACTCAATACACACATAGCCTTGTGCACTATGCAAACACAGTGCACACATGCACGGCATACATATCTGTACATGCCTGTGTGCATGCACACACGTGTACACACTCATATATTTATACACACAAAGAAGGCATTTGGGAAGCACAAGCTTCTTTGGTGACCATTTTGTGAGAGTGGTTTAGTAAAAACTTCAAATGCCGCTTTGAGGATTGCTTTTGTCCCGATCTGTGGTGGCCCCGGGAACAGTCAGATTGAATTTTCACTCCAGTCCAAATGGCAAATACAACAGAGATTTTATTTTTTAGGTTGAGCTCTTAAAAAAGTGCTGGTCACAGGCCTTTTGGCTGCTTTAGATATCTGGGTGTTCGTGGTGTCGGAAAGATTTGCTTTTCTTTAAATCCCATCACCACTTCACTCACAGCTGGATGCATCTGCATCTGATTAAACTTCCGGAGGCTTCCATGTCC
Organism: Solenodon paradoxus; assembly: GCA_004363575.1. Classification (NCBI taxonomy): domain Eukaryota; kingdom Metazoa; phylum Chordata; class Mammalia; order Eulipotyphla; family Solenodontidae; genus Solenodon; species Solenodon paradoxus. Next base: position 100,006 of record RJWH01002339.1, read on the forward strand.
ACCAGAAGTCACTGTTGTATGTGCAAGCAAATAGCGTCACCTGTTTGCTGCATGTTTGTACAGTTGGAGCTCAGTGATTAATAGTGCATCCATAAAGCTAAAAACTATAGTCACAATAACTCTCTTGTCAAAAATGGGATATTTTTATAGGCATCTTACCTATGTATAAACATATAGATGCAAAAAATATATTCTGTTCAATGCTTTCAATATTTTACAGCTGTTTTTTGAAACATGTATGAGGTGTTTTCCCAAATCTTCCTTTTCATAGAGGACTACAAAATAAATTGGTAGAAGCATACTGTTAGAGATATATGAGCAAAAATATGTTAAAGTTTTTTTTTTTTTGCAGCACTTTTTTTCAGAAGAACAATCCATCATTACACATTGTGATTATAATTTTTACAGCATAATTGCACCTTCTATTGACAGTTTCTCAGGCATTAACAAATTATGTCATTTAATAAAATTACTGTAATTGCATTAAAAGATTATCTGTTGAAACTTTAAAAAAGACACTATTAATGATCTTAGCCTATTTTTATGTTTGTGTTTTCAGCTTTATAATTGAATTGCACTTCTGTGATTCAATGTGGAATCATACTACACTGGGGGAAATCAGTTGGTATTTTGGGAGTGTCCCGATTTTGACTAGTAAACTTTAGATCTTTATTTTCTTTAAGCAGTATACCTGGCCAACCTTTCACATGGTTCTGTTAGATAACGAATGAATAGAGAACTCCTTTTGTGTTACAGACCCAGCCCCTCTTTGGGAACCCTCTGTCGCTCCCTATTGCCTTCCAGAACTTGCTCTGGGGATGCCTTTGCAAGCACACATTTCCTGCGTGCAGTGACTTTCCTAGCTAGGAGCCTTTGTCTTGCAGATTTCAGTGAATTCTGCCTCACTCACTATACTGTCTCAAGATAGACTAATGTCCATAAGAACTCAATCCTGATTTTAAGTGGCCATGTGACTTCTTGACAGGTTGGTCTGGTCAGTGTTGACCTCTTCAAGCTTGTCCCTTTCCCCCTCTCTCCTTGTCCTCTACATTGCTTCTCTATCTCATACTCTTGTTAGATGCTGAGATGTGAAGATAGCATATTCATTCTAAGTGGTCATCAGCCATCTATCTTCCTTCTCTGTTTTCCTCCTCCTCACCTCATGCACCAGCCCCCCAGACTCTCCCCAGCACCCCTCCCCATTTCCATTGCCACCCTCTCTTACTTTCTCCAGCTTCCCACTAACCCCCTCTTACAACTGAATCCGAAGAGGTAACCTTTTATTTATGGAATCACATCTGTCCTTTGGAGATCAAATTAGACATTAAGATGAAAAATATTTTGGAAAATAGAAAATGAGCTACAGATGCGGGTAAATTGCGATGTGATTCAACTCATGGTGGGTGCTTCTAACTCAGAGAAAGGCCTCACTAAAGCGCACACACACACACACACACACACACACGGTTGTGTGTGTTTCCTTGCGAAGGGTGTCATGTATGAGGACTTGTAGGATCTTTTGAGGATGTTAGAAATACACACCATCATATCATGTGCCGTGTAGTTAATGTCAAGAATCAACTCTATTTCCAAGACTGATTAATGTGCATGGGACTTGCCATTCTCTCTTCAAGGCTGTGCTAGTGCTTTTCATCCTTGACCTTGTTAATTAAGTTCTTGCATCAAAAATAGAAGGATTTTATTTCGGTGACCTAACACTGTAGCTTAAAGAATGACTTGGTTACAGCAGATGCTGAAGGATTGGTGTAGGACAGTGCGAGCTGCAGCGAAGGCCTGTCTTTCATCTTTCTGTGTCCTTCCTGCTCAGCAGAGTGTTGGGTACACAGAAGGCATCTAATCATTGCTTCTTGGAAGAATTCTGGAACTAGTCCCAAACCGCCTGTTACAAGATGGTGCTTTCTTTTTATTCCAAGTCCTCCTCTGACCAGAACAGCCAGGGCCTCGTCAGAGGGCAAAATCTAGAGACAACCTCACAACTTCTTCCTAATCATGACAGATTTGTACTTTCTCAGCTTTTTCTAGACCCTGCCCATCTGGTGGTGGTGGGAGGGCGATGCTGACCACCAGCAAAGTGGTCAAAAGGCAGCCAGCAGTAAAGCTGGAGGAGCCCTAATGGGATCTGAACTTCCTGAATCCCGGGCTATTTTCTTTCTTATTCTTACCGAGCTGACTGCTTTTCCCCTCTCCGTCTGTTTCTGTATGTGACACCTGGATGTGCAAACATTTTTGTGTGCTGCAGAATGGGAAAGTATATTTAAGGAGAGAGAGAGAGAGGGAGAGAGAGAGAGAGAGAGAGAGAGAGAGACAGAGACAGAGAGACAGAGAGACAGAGAGAGACAGAGAGACAGAGAGAGACAGAGAGACAGAGAGAGAGAGAGAGAGAGAGGAGAGAGAGAATGAGAATATCAACTGGTATGTCTAAAAACAATTATAGCCAGTTATTTATTTTAATTTGATCTACTGAGGAATCATAGACTCAGCACTTCTATTTCTGGCTGATTTATTAGATGGTGGCTTTTTGTGCTCCAGACATTGTCATTTGCCTCCAGGCTGTTTTCATTGGTCTTTGGGTTTGTCCATCAGGTGGTAGGTGGCCTGTCTTGTCTGACTGGACTGGGCATGCCAAGGGTCCTTTTGTTGCTGTGTGATGAGGGTGCAGATGACATTACTGGTCATTGTTCAGGCTGCCTGATCCGATGTTTATGGAGAGATCTTGGTGTTGTTTATTACACTTTATTGTACATTCGTCATTTGATTTATGACTGAGGAAGCTGTGTTTTGCTTCCTTCCCTCCCCTCCCCTCCTGGGGTTGTATCATTGACTTTTCAAAATAGCAGCTGGTTTGGGGGGAAGACTTTCACTGGCCTAATACCTTTACAAGAAAAGATACAAAGACAATTAGATCAAATTCCCATTTACTTTGTCATCAGTGAAGCCATATTCCTCAACTGTGTTTACTGACATTGGAGTCTCACTGGGATTCTCTTATAACTCAACTCTGTATTCTTTTAGCCCTTTCAAAGGATTTTTTTTCATTTCTGCCCAAGCTTTTCATAATGTTTGTTTCAACTCATTGCCAGGGATGCTTCGTTTTGTCAAGGAAAAAAAAAATGTACTGAGCTCAATTGGTATTAAAATGAAACCCCCCATAGCAACTGCTTTACGTCTGTATATGCATGTGGGGTCGAATTTTAAATCAGAGGGTCTTTCGTGTGTATCCACAGAGGAGGGACCTGAAGGTTCCAGGAAAGTGGTTTCCTCGTGTCCTCGTGGCTTGTTAGAGCAGAAAAGTCTCAGCCTATTCCATGCTGGTGGTATCTAACATTTGAGGTCATAAAGTACGTACACAATTATAACTTGAGTTCAGGACTGAGTTATGGCTACTCATCATCGATGGATTCTGTTATTAAGAAAATAAAAAGCATAGAATCTCTCGTCTCACATCGAAATATAAGTCTGTAGATGTTACTCAGAGGGGCCGCCGGACAAACTGAAATCTCTAGGTTATCTTCATGAGTTTTGCTTGATTCTTCTTTGCTGCGATGAACCCTCAAGGAAGAGGCTGGGGAAGGGGGGAGGTGGGGGAGGAGGCGGAAGACACGGAGATGACAGCATTAGCATTTTTCATAGATTGAATGTTGCATTTCATTGGTGATTTTCAAACTGAATAATATAGGTGTTTACTAAAGAAAAAAAATTGCTCTCCTGGTAATTAAGTGTGCACACATGTACCAGGTGGGAAGGGGAGGAGGAAGAGAAAAATGGTAAAAGAAAAAGAATTGCAACCTGACTTTTGCTAGAATTCATTTAAAAGATAGTCCTGCAGGTGGCGATAGAAACTCATGAATGACTTTTAAAATAAATAAAATCCCAAGGTAAATTTCTATGGAAGGCTTCTTGGGGTTTTAATTTCAGCAATTTATTTTTAATTTGATACAATCATCTACAAGCAGAGATCATTACATCAGTAAAAAAAAAAAAATTCAAAATTTCATGTTGTGCAATCTCCTGCTCTGTGTTTATAATAATTTATTTCCCGTATTCTAGAGTGTATTCATTTATACACAAGGGATAAGACTCAGGTTGTTGCAAGTTGGCACAGACTTCTTATGACAACTAATCATTTAAACCTGCCTTTTTCTTTTCTTTTTGCTTTTCTTAATCTATAACTAAAATTTGATGATTGGTTGGTTTATAAAGATCCTTCTATAGGGTATGAATTTGGATAACATAATGTGTGAGTGTGTGTGTGTGTGTGTGTACACACTTTTAAATCAAAGCATCAAATCCATTTGCACCCAAGGGACATTTTCCTTCCTTAGCTAATTATTTAAGGTTAGATTTAATCTGAGAAAAAGCAAAAATTTGCCTTGAAAGTTATTTTACCAAGGAATAAAAACACAACATAAATACTTTCTTTTAAAACATTAGAATATGCATAGTAGATATAATAACATTTTCAATTGTTTTAGTTATTTGGTCTTAAACATTTGGCATTATCAAAGCCAAGTCAAGGCAATGAGTAAATCTCTCTTTCCTGCTAGCTAAGGTTCAAAAGTTCTTAAATTGCTTTTTTGTAAATATTCATTTGCCGTTTTCCCTTCAGATTGGGTCGAAAAATGCTAACTCTAACATAATTGGCTTAAATATAAAGCTAATTCTCAACTATTCTATTTTTTGTCATCTCATTTAAAAAAAAAGAAAAAAAATGTGGCTCTGCAAATTTTCAAGGGGGAACTGGTTGAGTCTAAGAAAATGTAATTATTCGGCTTTAAATGCTATAGACTTTATTTTAGCTCTTGAGAGTATCAACAGACAAGTGATGTCTTAAGCAAATTATGCAAATTTCAGTCTTTGTCATCTCTCTTCTGAACTTTCACTTGGTTTTGTGATAAAGCTCAAAACCAATAAGGTTTTGTATACTATGCCCTCTGATCCAGAATTTCTTATAATAGAAAAGAGGGGGAAACGGGGGAAGGGGAGGAAACTTCCAGCATTCTTATATTCTATATATTCTGTTTCAATTGCTATTCCAATTACTCATGAAGGAGAAAGTGGAAGGTAAGTAAGACTCTCTGAAAACCTGTGGCAGCCTTGATATAAAGAATATTCAGGCCTCTGCTCTGTTAGCAGCTGACCAAAATCTAATCCATTAAAAAATATATCGTGGTAAGCAGTTCTTGAAAATGTTTATAATAAATGGTAAAAGCCAGGCTTCCACTGTGAGATTAGCAGTTGTAACAGGATGTGTTCATCAAGAAATAGGTCACTGCCTGGCCACCGTGTCCTGCCAGTTACCTTGAGGAAAGATCAAGATTTGAAAGCTTGCAGTTCTGTGTATCCCATTTCCCCTGCTTTGCTTTCTTTTGCATATTACAGTGTTGTTTATCACACTGGGTGTTTTTCTCAGTTATTCCATCATGAAGTTCCTTTTTTTAAAGGCAAGTCTTGAACGTGTGGGGGGTTGGCGCGCGCGCGCACACACACACACACACACACACACACACACACACCATGCTCATCCAATGACTTATACGCATATGAGAGTAACTAATTCACTTTTACAAAATGGACCTAGTGCGCTACAGAATGAGAAGAGAATGGTGAGAGAATGTTTTCCAAAAAGTATTAGATTCACCCCCACCCCCACCCCCAGCTTAAAAATACAGGAAACTGCTGAATAGGGTGGTGATTTTCGTCTCCTGACTTGATGACAGCCCAGTCTCAGAGCAAGGGGACTGCAGTGTTCATGAATAATGCCTTCTATCTATGTGGATGGTACCTCGAGGAAGACACACAGAATGGCGAAGAGATCAAATACACTGGCTAAAAAGCCTTAGGGAAGCATTATGTGTCTGAGGTCTGATCTATTGTGTGGGAGGTGGGAGAGTGTTAACACTCTCTGAAAAGATTACAGAGCCTCTCTAATTGCACCAACACTTCCTTAAAGGATTTAAACAGTCAGGAAAGGTGACACTCTTGTCAATTTTTGTCTTCTGCCTGCCGTTGAAGTTTATCTGTCTTTCCACTGAGACCACTAGATCAAGTCACCAAGCTAGTGTCAGAGGCATAAACTTTGAATGCAGAGTGAAAGCTGGCAGAGGTGTTATTTACAGCGCCATGCTTACTTGCTCTTTAAATGCTTTGCATTCCATTTCTGGTGTTTACCCTGGGAAAACCACGGCAGATCTGGGTGCAAAAGGGAGAAAGGCTGAAGAGTCCAAGGTGTGACTTTTGATTGAATTTGTTTGCATCCTCTTTCCTCAGTGCCAAGAGGTCCCATGTGGCATTTTGCATGTAGGTTGAGTTAAAGACCAGTGGACATCAGCATTTCCACCGCTGCCACCAACACACACACACACACACACACACACACACACACACACACACACCATTCGGAAATGTCTAGTCTGAATTAGCCTCATACGAGGCTGACCCCACGGAGGGTCTGCTGACTTTATCCAGGCCAGCACTGGGAATGTCAAGTAAGTGTGCATCCTGTCTGCGTAAGAAAATGCTTAGTCAATCCTGTGTCAGATAGCTGGTGATAGTGATTTTATCCGATCCTTAGGTTGCTTTGATGGGAACTCAACGCTTTCTAAATGCAGTTCTCATGCAGTGCGAGTTTGGGGAATACTGGGGACGACGTTTGAAGAAGGCCAGACCTCCTTAGATGCAGTTGGTGGAGCAGTGTTAGGGGAAATCAAAAACAATGCACGATTGCGTCATTGAGAGTTAAGAATTCCTCCTAGATCCGTTCAACTTGTTCATATATGTGGCCTAGAGATGGTAATATAATATTTATGTAGCTTCTGAAAGAGACTAGGGAGGATTCCCTGTAATTCAAGATGGTAGTCTGAGTGATGGTGTAGAAGGATTTTTTTTTTTTTAAAGAAATCTTTGTTTGTCCCCTGGGATTTTCACACTTTTCAGCTGACGGCACTGTATTTTACTCATACTGTAGAAAGCTGTCAGTGTGTTCGTTATATGTGTCTCCCAAAGACTCTGAGCAGATGACAGAACAATCGCTGGAGGGGGAAAAACACATTCGAATCAAAATCCTCAGAAGAGAATTGCCCCAGTCTCTTCTCTTCCTGCTCCTACGTCAACGGTCGCTCGCACTTCTTCTTATCGCATCTTCTCCCACACTGTTGGTAGATTACACTGAATGTCTCATCTGTATATAAAAATTAAAAATTCAAACAAAAATCTGGCCCTCGTGAAGAACAGGCCCTTTGGGCATATGGTTCATTATGCATATTCGTTTAATTACTAAAACACTTGGGAGAGCTTTCCTGCCCTTGCTTTCAACTTGCAAAGTTGGATCTCTTCTATTGCACAGAAAATGCAGCACAGAATTCTGTTCTGAAGGCAAAAAAAAAAAAAAGAAGAAGAAAAACAAAAGAAAAGAAAGAGATTGGGGCGGGGAGAGTGGAAGAGCCTTTGAAGAAATTATTGGAATACCCCAGACGGAGGTATGATTCTCAGTCCGAAACACTGGCAGTAGGAATTTCTCTTCCCTTTTCCTCTTCTTTTCGTCTTTCTCCCTCCCATGTCTCCACTGCCCCGACAGGACAGTTTTACTGTGGTTAGTTTATATGAATTTGAGCGGGGCAGAAATGTGAGACCCGGGATTTAGGTTTCAAGAACATTCCCTGTGAGCAGCTCAGGGCTCGTGATGAAGTTGTCTCTGTTTCATGGGTTTGAAAGAGCATGTTATGAAAGTGTGACTTGAACTCATTTTTCAGGGCAAACAGGTGGTGATCATTTAGCCCTCACCTCAGTGCTGCCCCGAATGCAGGGTGGCACGTGTCAGAGCTTTATTAAAATCAGCAGTCTCCAGATTTTGCCTTTACCTGTCCATCTGCCTCTGGGTTTTTAAAGGGCCTTGAAAAATACTTTCATTTTCTGCTTAAAAATGCATCAGATCCTTAAAAAAAAAAAAAAAAAAAATTCTAAGGACATCTTTATTTTCTGTTCCTGTCATCAAACTTTCATTTTGTGTTTGAAGTGAAAGACACTGCAATTCCACCAGCCTTAGTACTTGGGATCATGGCTGAGTCGGGGAGATGCTCCTGCCGCTGGCACCTTCATCAACGTGAGGCCACAGCTTTTGAACATAACAAGCCCAAAATGGAATGTGTAGTTGCTGGGTTGTAATGTGGACTTTTGTTTCAGTGAGCAAAAGATTGCTTATGGAAGTGCATGTGTGTGCGAGAGAGGATATGTCGGCCTGTGCGTGTCCGTATGGACTTAAAGACCACGTTCTGGGTTTCTCTCTGGCTCGTGACGTCCCAGCATGAAAGGAAGCAAGCCCAGATGCCTCACGATCCGAACAAATTCGGGACCCCTACAAGCGTTTTTCAGGGAAAGGAAGACATACATGTTGGCATCATGTTGGCTTTTAGTGGCAAGTTTCTGTGACTCAGATGCAAGCGGGCTTCTTTCTGATTCAGCAAAGAGAGAAAAGCATCGCGTGATATCGCTCACGTGCTGGAGGAGACAGCAAGCCAACGAATGCGCTATATGCAACTAAAGTGACTTTCACCAAATGCACTAAATCAAGCAAAAATAGACTTTTAGCCAAAAAAAAGCAAAAAAAAAAAAAAAAAAATCCAAAAACCAAAAGCACAAATTATAGCTACAAGAAGAGATGGGGGAGGGGAGGAGGGCAAATGGGGTCGGGGATTCATCGTAGAGTGAAGGAACAAAATAAACAGTGGTGCGCTTACTGTGTTATGTCCAGATGTAAATCTGCTGTCATGTAGCCCTTAAACCTCATTCATGTTTTCATACAATTTTCCTTCCATAAAATCAATTAAAAACAATAAAAGCAAAGAGCTCTCATCCCTGGAAATAACAGGAGACCATCCAAGACATGCTGGATATGAATCCTAAAGGACCTGTGTTTTGTTATACGTAGCAATCCTCACCCATCATGATGGGTGGCCCCCGAATTAGGGCCCCTCAACTGTTCCAAGCACATGGAGTCTGTCCCGAGCGATTGCAGGCTTGATGTGAACTTACTGCAAGCCCACCTCTCTCAGTGCCAGAAATAAAGCTGCGAGTGGAATAACTTAATGCAGCAAACTGCTTTCCTCTCTCACGCCACTAATGCTAATTAGATACACTTGCTTTATTACCCGGAGCATTTTTTTTCCCTGTATTCATTCTGATCTAATCTTGCTCTGAACATGAAGAGTAAGTCCTCAGTGTTAAGCTGAAGCTTTTAGTCGCAATTGCAGCCTGATGTTCATGTGAATGAAGTCAGAGAATACTGTCAGAGAAGGCCTGGGCCACTTAAAGGACAATTAGCGCGGCTGGGCTTCTACCTGGCAGGGGACCCACAGTGCCCCAAATGATGCCTCTGAAATGAGAAAGACACTTATCGATGCCTTTAATGGAATTGTCTCATGACCTCTTCAAGATACCCCGCTTTATGGGGAATAAATAAATGTGTGAGGATGTTGCCTCCCTTCCTTTAATCAGAGTCGAGAATTTTGCTGATGGCTTTAAAAGATGTATTTACCAAAATCAGACTTTCAGCTGCTCAATTACCAGCTTCTGCAAAAAGTGCATAATGAGAAATTTATTGTCTGATTCTAGACCTGCAATGATGATCATTCTAGGGGGAAAAGCCAGCGGTCATAGTACATTAGATCCTTTCGTTCTTTCATTGAGTTTAGTGCTTTTCTACTTTGGAAAGTAGCTGCTTTGTCTTTATGGGTGCTGGGGGATTTCTTGGGGGCAGTGGCGATTGTTTGACTTTTTTCCGTTTATATAAAATAATCAAGAAATGTAAAGTAGAGGGTGGCCAGTAGCAGGGCACAACGTTAATGTGATGGAATTTTAATAATGTTTCACTTTTAAAAGAGGGAGAAGATGATATATTTAGTAAGATAAATGTGTATAAGGTTAGAGGCATTTTTACTCCGTGTTTTAAAAATGCATCAATATATATAAAAAGAGAGCATGAAAATCCACAAAAGCTCAATGTCTTCAACAATACAATCCAAAAATCACCAACCGACATTTAATATTAGACCTCTAATGACTTTTTACATGTAAACCTCCTCAAACATCAGAATAAAATTAAGCTATATTTTTCATAGAAATGTTCAGTATAGCATCACTACGGAAGTGGTTGTTTGAAAATGTGTACATTGTTTATTCACATAGTCACAGAAATAATAAAAGCAAGAAACACATAATGCAGGTGTCTTACTGCAAAAGCATTGGGAATAAACTACACGTTGAATTCTTTCCCACCCAAACGAGATGTAGCTGATGGCTTTTTCTCTGAGAGATAAGGCAAGGCAGCCAGTATGGCATTTCCCCCAGTAAAATAGCTATCAAGATGCATGTCATATAGCAGTTGTCAAAGACCATGTGTAATAAACACCAGAAATATTATATTTAGATCAATAAAGTAAATGGTTAATGAACGTTGACTTGGTAAACTTTCTAATATTTTGGTGACCAGAGCAGGACTGACCAGAAAACCAATTTACAGGTTTGGAAGGAATCCTTGGGTCTAGGATGGAATTTATTCTGTCCGGTCTGGTCTTTACCTGTAAGGAAATATACAGGAATAGACGCCAATCGGGGGTTATAGGTTTTGGCAAACCAAACTAGGATCAGTCCCAGAATGGAAATGGTCTTTCCTGCCCTGACCCTCATTCCTCTCCCTTGTCCTCTAATAAAATCTTTATATTTCACCCTGTACCTCAAAGTCATGCTCTGGCGATTGTAAATAATACTGCAGTGAACATAGGGATGCATGCGCATTTTCAAGTGAGTGTTTTTGTTTTCTGTAAGCGCTTAGAAGTGGGATTGCTGGATCATAGTTGTTCTATTTTGAATTTTTTAAAGAACCTCACTACTGTTTTCTATAGTAACTGCACCAGTTTACGTTCCCACCAACAGTTGAAAAGGGTTCCCTTTTCTCTCCTTCCTCTCCAACACTTTCTTGTCCTCTTGATAGCTGCCTTTGGACAAGTGTAAGGTAACTTCTCACTGTGGTTTTTGTTTGCATTTTTCTGATGATTTGTGATGTTAAGCATCTCTCCCTGTTCCTTATGATCATCTGTATATCTTCTTTGGGAAATATGTCTGTTCATTTCCTCTGCCCACTTTGTAATTGGATTTTTTGAGTTATATGAGTTCTTTGTATATTTATCAGACTTACAATTTGCAAATGTCCTTTCTCATTCTGTAGATTGCCTTTTCATTTTGTTGATGATTTTCTTCACCGTGTAGAAGCGTTTTAGCTTGTTGTCATCTCATTTACTTGTTTTTCTTTTGCAATCTTTGCCTCTGGGTCAAATCCACAAAATTATCACTAAATCTGATTTCATGAAGATTTGTATGTTTTCAGTTCTTATATTCACATCTTTAATCCATTTGAATTGCCTTTTTGTAAATAGCCTAAGATAGTTGTTTAGCTTCATTATTTTATAAATTAATTTTGACCATATGCATGGGTTTATTTCTGGGAATCTCTGTTCTGTTCCTTTGATTTGTATCTCTCTGTTTATGTTAATACCATACTGTTTCAATTATAATAGCTTTGAAATATAGTTTTAAAAGAGGGAGCATGATACCTCCAGCTTTGTTCTTTCTTAAAATGACTCTCTCTTTTCAGGGCCTTTTGTGATTCCTTACACATTTTTTTTCTTAGTTAAATAGTTGATCCTACACTTCTCTGGTTAAAAATCGATTAGCTGCTTCTCATTTAGTTTAAGATCACATCTTTACTTTATTTCTATCACTTTAAGGTCTTTTTTTATGAGTTGACTTGCTCCATTCCTAAACCTCATTTCTAACCCCATCCTGAGACCCGTGGGTGTTTGTTTATGCCATCTAGAAACTGTTTTACAATTTACTACTGTCATATATTTTGCTTGTACTTCCTTTCCCATACTTAACAGTCAATCTAAGCACTGCCCCTGTCTAACATTGGTTCTAACAGCAAGAATAACCAAATGATTGTCTTCTCATAGAACCAGTGTATGGCCTGTGTGCTCTTCTACAAAAATAATTAGTGACATAAATACCATTAAATTTTATCTTACAAGTGGTTTTCTTCATGCTTTTATCTCTGTCCTTTGACTGGAATACAGTTATTCATCTGCTTTAAGAAGGATGATGAAGACTATTTCCTTTCATCGTTGCATGTCGTTCTCTCAACAGTGCCTAAGACAGCTAATACCCTTCTGATTGTAGAGATGAAAAAAGTTAGGATGTTGCAGATGAAAAAAAGTCAAGATGCACAGAAATGGGAGAGCCATGACTTACATCCCATCAAAGTGAATATGTCCTGGGCACCACTAAATAAATGCTTTATGTTAGAAAATTTAATGCTTCAAAACTATTGAAAATAACACAACAGAAAAGGTATGGCATAATAATTAAGTATGGAGAATACTTGGCTCAAACTCACAAAAAATTAAATGATTAACAATTTAAGCTTCTCATGTTATTTTGATTACTGTGGGATAATAGATAATAATGTACCCTCATGTTTTTACTGAAAGCCGTAATTGAGTGAGTCATGATGGGGAACACCGATTTAGATGTGTGTGTGTGTATGTGCGTGTGCGTGTGTGTGTGTGTGTGTGTGTGTGTGTGTGTGTGTGTGTAGGACGGAGAAAGGGGGAGGCGGAATGGAGAGAGAGGACTATTATTCTGATAGTTGCTAGATGACAGGAACTATCTTATTCTAGTAGCAGCATCCCTGTGCCCTACACATACTAACACTCCATGACTATTGATTCAATGGATGTTTGAATTGATTAATCAATACAAAAGTTTTAGTTGATTTGAAACCTTTGATATGACTTCCTTGGCTTTTTGAATATTGATGTAGAAAATAAAATGGAAATACAGCATTCACCAGAACTTTCCCTGATCACCCTTCTAAGTCACACACAAATGTCCCCATTGGGCACGTCGCATTGGGTGGGGAAATATTTGTAATCCATGCTTTCTCTTGTATCTAGAGCTCTGTTCTCTTGCATTTTATTATCCAAAGTCGTCATCTGGATTCTCACATAGGGCTTCTTGATGTGGTCTCCAGACAACCACTAGCGACCTTGTTGTGGCCTCGCCGTAGTGCTGGGTAACAGGTTGTTGAAATGCATGGTAATGAAAGTAGTTTAGACCTTTATTTAAGTGCTCATTTGACTCCTGTTTCAAACCAACACATGTTTGGGCATATAGTACATAAAGACACCATTACTTGCCTTAAAGAAATACAGAGATAAATATTACATGGCTTAGAATTCGAGAGAGCAAACCAGTTCTAGTGAGGAAATAGACTTGAACAAAGTAATCATGATACCTTGCAAAATAAATGTGCCGGATAGTATACAGCACCAATTACAATGCATTGTGAAACAGCAGGTAAAGCAATAACTTGTTCCCAACCAAGAGAGCCAGTGAACAAGAAAAAAAATAACATTCAGAGGGACACTTTGGGTTAAGGTATTGAGAAGGAACACGTAGGTGGTTTTAAGAATGGTGAAAAATGTGTGTGCCTAGAACTGAGGGAACATTGTGGGGGACAGAGAGCACAGAGAACCCTAAACGTAAGTTCTGGCTATCATTTTATTTATAATATGCAATACGAACTCTGTCTATCAAGAGTGGGAAGAAATCAAAGGCTTTGAGCAGGAGAGGCTCACGACATGTCAGCTAAGCTTTGTGTGAGTACTTTGACCTTAATGTGAATAGATAATAAGTAGAGGAAAGTATGATGAGTAGCATATTAATGTAAAGTGTTTTAGAGAAATCTGGGCCAAAAGTTGTGAACTTAAAAGTGTTGGGACCACATTTGGTCCACTGTGAGTGGGGTGCATGTGTGTGCGTGTGTGTGTGTGTGTGTGTGTACGCAAAAACTAATTTTAAATAATTAAATTGGTTTCCTATATTCAAAAACTTGGAAGAGTTGACAGCATGAATATTTTCCAGAACTTCTTATGTTTATATAGGTCAGAACTCACAGGAAGTTAAAAATAATAGTATATAATCGCTTCCTGGTGGAGTAGTGATTAAGTCAACTGCCTCTGAAGGAGCGCAGGCCATAGACCCCTGGGTTCAAATCCTGGGTCCAGGAAGGAAACAACCAGTGTGGACAACTAAATAAAAGCAAATAAAATGCTTCTTCCTCCTCTCTTCCGGCCTGCCTGCTGCTCACATTCATTCCTGCCTGCACTTTGCCTGTAAAAAATAATAATAATACAGATCCCCTCGTGGACTTCAGCCAGCTTCCAACAACGACAGTATCTTCAACTAGGTTATCAGCAGCACATTGTCAGCTCACGGGGGACCTGAGTCCAGTTTCACCGGTCCTTACATATGTGCTCTGTACTCAGGGTGGGGCTGTGCAGTTCACGTACCAGGTAACTATCACCACAACCAAGATGCATAACGGGTCCGACGTCGCAGAAAACTCCTTCACGTTACCTTTAATGTCCACACGTCCGCCCCAGCTCTCACCCGACAGCCGCTCATCGACTCTGCAGCACTGTAATCTGCCCCTTGGAGAACGTTCTATCAGAAGAATCACACACACCATGTCAGCATCTGAGATGGACTGTTCTGCATGCAGCACAATGGTTTTCAAATCCATCCGAGCTCTGTGCTGTGGTGGTTCCTTCAGAATGAGTGAGGGCAGACCTGACTTCACAGGGCAGCAGACAGCTAAAGGTGAGGGCGCAGGGGAGTCCTGCAGACGGGGACACAGCTCCCCACTGCTCCCCGGGGTCTCACTCCTGGGCTTCCTCAACTTGACGTTTTACCTGCTTGACCCTGTAGGCATTTGGGTTTGTAACACTTGGCAGTGGCCAACTTTCTCAGCCTGATGTAAAACCAGCCGTGTTTCACAGGTTAATATAGGTGATGCAGGAAAAGAAATTATAGCCTCGCATCAGCTACATTGGGGAAAATAACATGCCAAGTGGTAGAACCTGATAAGATTTTAAAGAAATTCATAATGCCTTTCATGTTTGCATAGTGTCTACAGGTTTATCAGACCACAGGTCTTTACAAATATTTTCTTGAGGGACGTTGCGTTATAACATGACGTAGATTTCAGGTGTATGTCATTGTAAATTAGCAGCTGTCTATCATGCATTAAATCCCACACAGACAACTCTCTCTCATCATAGAGTTAACCCCTTTGACTGGTTTGGCCTCATGCCTCCCTCTTCCCTCCAGTAACCACTAATTTGGCCCTATTGATTAAAAGTCTGTTTATTTGATTTGATTCATTTTGTTTGACTTATAAGAAAAATCATACGGTATCTGTCTTTCTCCTTTTGTCTTATTTCACAAGGTTTTAAAAGCTTCAGCGTTTTAGAACTTTGACTGCAAAGGAATTTGTACAGCTATGGAGCACAGGTCTTGGAAATCTTGGGGCTGAGGCTCTTGGAAGAATGATTCTGTCCCTTTTACATTCCCATCAATGTCGCAATAGTGAGGAAAGGGGACGGCATCTGTCAGGGGCTTGGCCTCACCCCACGGTGGTGTAACCAGTAGAGCGGGGGCAGATGTGTGCAATGCAGGTGACGTGATGGCTGTCTTTTCTCTGCTGTGCCGGGTCCTGACCTTCCTCATGCACAGTATCAGCTCTTTGTCCTTTACAGCACTTGCTGACCAGGAGCAGCGGCTCCTTGGGAAATGGAGCCCTTAACTTCACGGCTTTGGGAAGCATTCCAAAGTCAGTGCAGCATCTTACTCCTTCTTGCTGGGGCTGTGTTATCTGCTGTGAAAAATGCTATAAAATATTTCACCTCGGGGTGTAGTTAAACATAGACATGTATGCACTGTATACAAATACATAAGCAAATGCATCACCATTGACCTAGGCATAAAAATAGACAGTTGTAAAGCTACCTATGAGACATATTTACAGTTTAATGAATAACAACAAGAAATACCTATGCTCCTGCTGTTCACCTCGACAGCTGAAGATCGCTATCACTTCAGAGGTTCTTTCTCTGCCGCAGTGATATCCCTCTCGTCCCACCCCCAGGAGTATTGATGGCACCAAATGTCGTGTGTCGTCGTGCTGTTTTTTCCCACCGTGGCTTCACCACTTTCCTGTGATTGTGAATAATGCAATTGTGTGCTGTCTGTCTGTATGAAGGACTCTTATAATACTTTCATGTCTTACTCTGTGGCTTGAAAATTGATTGACTTCATGTTTTTGAAGTCTTTTATTTTGTGTATTTAACTTTAGGTATAAATTATTGAATTTATCTCTTCTGCCTTAGTGAGACCCTTGGGATTTATTCCAGGTTGAGGTTATTTTGTGACTGGGGTTGGGGGATGGACTGTAATAAAAGTGCTCCCGGCAACGTCGTCCTACATCGTATCTGGTGAAGTGTGTGCGAGTGTAGAGCGTGATTTCCAATGTGAGACACCTGCACGGCACTGTCAGCGTCCTCTAAGAACTTTCTAGAAATGCAGTTTCTTGGGCTCCATCCTAGACATTCAAGAAATGTCTCAGACATTCTGGAGGTGGGGCCCAGTAAGTTTGTTTAAACCAATCCTCCAATTCTCTGTTGCCCCTGCTAGATTTAGATTCACTGTTCTTGGGTTTATATCTGTGAGTGGAATTGCTAGGTTGTCTGATGTGCCCATTCCGATTAATTAATGTCAACCATTTCTCAAGCGATTGACTATCAGCAGCAAATGAAACGTATTATTCTACATCTTAGAAAACTCTTGGCATTACCTAACTTTCTCATTTTGTCAGTCTGATGGGCAAAGTGGTACCTTGGTGTGCTTTTAATTTGTATTTTTCTCTATAGTAGTAAGATTCAGATGCTTGGGAAAGTTTGTGTTTCTTTTTTGTGTTGCCTTTCCCTAATTTTCTTTTTTTCCTCCTACCTTTATACTGATTAATAGAAGTGTTAGGTATTATCCACATACAAGTTTTTTGTAATAGAAATATCTTTCCTAACATGGCTTATTTTTTCACTATGTTATCATCTGATAAACAAAGTTTGCATATTTGATGTCATTTCTGAATCATTTTCTATGGTTTGGACATTTAGTGTCAGCAATATGGAATTCTTCCCTACCCCCAAGTCATAAAGATGTTTTTTTAATTTTATAATTTTGCCTTTTAAACTATAATTTTCCTCTACTTGTGATTTGATTTCATTTTTGTTTTCTAGATACCTAAGTGTCCCGGTACCATTTCTTGAATATTTTACTTTTCCCAGGGATTTACGTTTCCACAAAGTCATGGATCAAGTTTCCATGTGGGAGGGCTTGTCCTTGGGGCCCTGGTCGATCCCTCTGCTAATATCAATTATCCTTCTATCCCATTTCGGTTTTCATCTTCAGGAATGCCATAGCTCTTCTTGACTTCTTTTTCTTCCATAGAGCAGCTTGAATTGACTTTCTATATTCCACTAGATCTGAATAAGACAAAACAAAAACTGAAGATAAGTCAGACTCAACATGCTTGAGGTTAACTGTCAAAATCAAGACTAGAAAAAAACATAATGAGGCCACATTAACTAAAAGTAAAAATAAGAGCAAAATCCAAGAAGTAGAATCCATGTATAACACAAAAAGAAATAACAAGTTGTCTATCATTGTTGACATTCTTGAAACCCGTAACTTAACTTCTTTAAAATTTGGAAAATTCTCATCCAGTCTCGTTGACAGCATGTTGCTTATTCTCTTTTTGATCATGTCTCTCTTCTGCTCACAACCCTCTAACTGCCTGGCAACTCTCTTAGAATAAATGTCCAAGACTCACCACTATGGTCAGGCCTCTGAGAGCTGACCCCCATTGCTTTCTTTCTCTTCTCTTTCTGATATTCTTGCTCACTCTGCCTCAGCAGCCAAGAGTCTCCCTATTCTTTTTATGCATCAGACCCACTCCCACTTCTGGATCTTTCAATATGCTATTCCTCCTACTTGGGAACACAGTTCACCCAGATATCCTTTCCTCCTCCTCTGACTTCGCCCATGTGATATGCCCTCGGCAAGCCCTTCCGTAGCCACCTACTCATAACTAGAATCTCAGCCCCATCGCCTGGTATTTTTATTCCTGTTTCTTTTTGATTGATTTTTAGTTTTAGTTTAGTTTTCTCCATGGCAGTTCTTACCATCTCACATGTAATATAAAATTTACTTACTCATTTTATCCACCCCACCCCTAGTTCTCCAATACTGTATAATTTCCAAGAAGGTTGGTTTTTGCTTTGTTTTGCTCGCTCTTGTATTTAAATCAGTGAAGTTCCTAATAGATATTTAACAAATATCTGCTGAGAAGAAGGAGTAGAATAAATGTAGGCTTGAAGGAGTGATAGAAAGATAGGGGTGGTGTGTACTGCTGAGGGGTGGGGTGAGGGAAGGCTCAGGCAGCAACTTTCTAAGTGAGAGAAAGCTACACTCAAGAGGGAAATGTGAGCGTCATCTCATGTCTCGGGTCTCCAAAGGGTGTAACATGCTTAGGTAACTAGATTGTATTGTGTGTCCTTGGCTTATAAAATCCGATCGAGTATGAGACCATTTGTGTTGAATCATGAGGCCTAAACTTCATGATGCAGAACAGGAAGCAATAGAAAATTGGTAGTTGGTAGCTGGGCATGGAAAGTCCTAGAACTATTTTTTGGTCTACCATTTTATTTGCTTTGGTCTGGTGGTAAGTAAAGTTTGTTGTTGTTGTTTTTTTTAACATCAATAATGGCAGTTACACTGTCTTGAAAAAGGGCCACTTGCTGATTTATCTTAGGAATGAATATGACTGTGCAAATTAAAAGTAAATTTTATGCTACTTCTCTTTGTTTAAACCTGAATTTTATTTATTTTTTTGGAGTGGCAGTGACGTAGATTTGTTTCACCTTTACTCAGTACCTTCATTCCAAAATGATCGTGTGTATAGCAACCTCGCCCCCAACCCAAAGCTACTGCCTGAGCATTCTCTCACCCCATCATGGGCATGGCCTGTATGTATGGTGTATGGGACAATTGTTTATAAATATTGTATGACTTATAGCAAGAGACACTATTTTCAGATATCTAGATTGGATCTTTATTGGAATAAGCTGATTGACAGCATATTTTGAAAGGGTGTGTGTATGTGTATGCATGTGAGTGTTTAATGTCCTTTCTCGCTCTTTCTCTCACTCTCTCTTTTTTTTTTTTTTCCTACAAGAGCCACTCCAGTGATTTTAGGAATTTAGGTCTCTCTTCAGTAACTTTCACATAAAACAACTTCCAGCCCTCTTGTGTTTTCATTCCAAGTCATGGAACTTGGAAGCAACAGTGCCTTAGCTAAAGCAAGTCAGCTACCCTTGCCTTCATGCTTCTTGGGACTTTGTTTCTCAATATGGTTTTAACCCAGAGGTTCAGAAAGATTGGCTTTTGAGTTGGTGGCAAGAAAGATGAATTTTGGGCTAATCTTCATCTGTTTTCTTTCCAGAATATCTGTTCCATTTATTTTCTTTTCTATTAAACCTTAATCATATTTATGAATTCTCTTTTTTAAATTTAGATAAAAAGAGGAAGGAATGCAGTCAACAAGCAGGAAGGAAGACAGAGGAAGATGAAACATTATTTACTTAGTTGTTCATTTTAGTTGTTCTTTCCTGGTCCCGGGCTACAAACCGGGGTCCTTGGGCTGTATGTGGACTGCGCCTCAGGCATGGGCTTAAAACCTGAGCCATCAGGGCACACCACTGTATTCTCTTTCTTTAAATCCTTATTTGGTTTGGGGTGAAGGAATGGATAACTTATAATATATGTGTGTGTCTGTGTGTGTGAAGAGTCTGTTCAAATCCTTTGCCCATTTTTGGTGAGTTGTCTTATTAAGTTGTTATTGGTTTTTAATTAGCTGAGGTTTGATATATAAGTTTCTCTATAAATTTCTACTGCAACATTTAATTTTGTTATTGCATACTTAATGTATCTATGCCATTTTAAGTCATCCTCTCTCATGTGACAATGCAATAATTTAGCAACTAGGTAATCTGAAGTTTGTGAGGTCAAATTCATATTCTGTAAATAATGATAATATTGAGTGATTCCCATCATCTCTGTGGCATACCTAACTATTCATGAAACACAAACTTAAAAATTAAACTAGTATTTGTCTGAACAACTCTAACAAAATAATTGTATTCAAATAAATATGTTGATTCTGTTGTTCAATTTCTTTTAAACATTATTTTCTTAGATAATGGGTAGGCCACAGTAAACTCTAATCTCTATAAACATACTTAATAAGTTTGTTTTATTTGTCATAACAAATGTAGTAGCTTCAAGGGTTTCCCAGAGAGTTGAGTTCATGTTATTTGGCTATTTGTTAGTCTTGGACCCACTCTCAAATGTCAAAAATCTTAAGATAATTTTAAATGAGAAGAGCTCAGTGTATTTGGGGAAATAGCCATGTGCTGATAGTTGACTCCAAAGTTAACAACTTTGAAGTGACAGCATCCCCTTGGGTAAATATGAGATATTTAATGAGTTGATTGGTCAGTTGACTACTGAATTAGTTATAGAACATGTCATAATGAAACCTGATACACACAGTTTGATTTGTTCTTTAAAATGCTTCCTGTCATAAGAAAGCATCCTTCCCATGTCATGTAAAGAAGCAGTACTTAGAGAATTGGCTCAATAGATTCATGCATGTGTCTATGGCAATCCTGCTAAGTTCTTGGACCACACCTAACTTGGAACTAAGGGATTTTCATCAATAAAATTTTCCCCAGAAAAGCTCAGTTCTTTTATGAAGCACTTTTTACCGTCTGAGATTTGATATATATATATATATATATATATATATATTTGTTTCCTTTTATAAAAATTATGAAAACAGACTTTGAGGCAGACCATCAATGTTTCCTGACAGAGTTGAGTCACTGCCTCCATGTTGCATTTAGGGGAGAAGTGCAGGTCTAGTCACCTCTGGATCTGTATCATAGAACATACCAGAAAAACCCACATAGTAGAGGGAGAAGCTTCCTGGTGTCAGACAAATTAAGCTTCAGTCACTGGTTCTGAAGTTTTGTAAGTGGTTGTTCTGTTTTATTCCTGAGTACTGTTCCTTTTATGGATATATTATATTTACTTGGTGGTGGACATTTGGGCTAATGCCTATTTTGTTGTTATTTAGAATAAAATTGCTATGGTAAGAGCATTCGTGGGCAAGTCTTTTTGTGGGACATATGTTAAATATTTAGGAGTAGAAAGACTGTGAATGACAGTAGGTGAATGCTCTACTTTGAGAGAAATTGCCATGTGGTTTTCCAAATTGGTTGTATTGTTTTATATTCTTCCAAGGAGTGAATGAGAGCCCCAGTTGTTCCACATTCTGTCAGCACTTTGTGTTGTCATGTTTCTTAATTTTCTTAATTTTAGTTTTATAATAAGTCTGTGTTGCTATTTTGTGGTGGTGGTTTTAATTTGCATTTTCCTGATGGGTAATCATTTTTCCATTGACTTTTAAGTATTCGTAGAGGGGTGTATATGCGTTGTGTGTGTGTGTGTGTGTGTCTCTGTGTGTGAAGAATCTGTTCAAATCTTTTGCCCATTTTTAGTGAGTTGTCTTATTAAGTTGTAAGAACTTTTTATATATTCTGGATAAAAATTCTGTTTCAGTATATGTAGTGACGTTATCTTCAGATTTTGTGGCTTCTTTTTTATTTCTTAAGTGTCTTGCAAAGAAGAATCCTTTTAATAAAGTTTTTTTTCTGTTATTCTTTGTATTTTCTGTGCCCTAAGAAATCATTGTCCATCTCAGGTTGGCAAAGATTTTTCTGCTGTACTTTTCTAGAAGGTTTAAAGTTTTAGCATTTACATTTAGATATATGATCTCTTTAGAGTTAATTTTTATAGTTTAAATGGTAATGAATAGTGTGTATCTTCCATATGCATATTCAATGGTTTGTGCCATTTGTTAAAAAGACTTTCATTTCTTCCAAGGAATTACCTTGGCAACTTTCTTAAAAATCAATTCAGGGCATATATGGCCATCTATTTCTAGACTCGCTCTTATTGTTCCAATAATCTATGCGCCTGTCTTTTCACTAATCACCACATTGTTTTCATTACTATCGCTACATAATAAATTGTAAAATTAAGTAGTGTTAAGATTTGTTAAAATCACTTTTACTATCCTATGCCATTGTGTTCTATATACTATTTAGAGTTAGCTTGTCAATGGCAAAATGAATTCCTTGAGTCTGTGGATCAATTGGTGGGAAAAGTGCCATCTTAACAATATTGAGTCTTCCAGTTCATGAACTCCTGACATCCTGTCTACTCTTTAGAGACTCGGTAATGTTACTCAACAATATCTTACTCATGCTCATGTGTTATGATTTTTATTTCCATATATTTTATGAGTTATACTCATAAAGTGCTACTGTAAATGGAAATTTAAAATGTTTGCTTTCCAACTCTTTACTGCTAGCATAGAAAATTAAATTTTTTAAATGACATTGTTGCATCTGACTCTGTTAATTTAGTTGATATTTCAAGGATGTGTTGTAGATTCCATAGAATTATTGTTTTTGTGTGTGAAAAAGCCATGTCATCCACAGAAGAGTTTTACTTTTCTCCTTTTTGATATGCATGCCCTTTATTTCACTTATTTTATCATTTTGTAATGCCTAGAACATTGTGTCCAGTAATGAACAGAAGTGGTGAGAGCAGACATCCTTGCCTTATTCCTCATGTTAAATGGAGTCATACAGTTTTCCCCAATGTGAAATCATTCTGTCTGTTGTACAACTTCATATAAATAGAATCAGTGTGAGATCTTTTGTACAAAATTCCTTCACTCAGTGTGTTTTGAGGTTTATTCATATGGCTGCCTACATAGTTTCCTTGTTAGCATGTATTAATTTTATTAACTCAACTTTATAGGCATGTTTACATATAATAAATCTTATCCAACTATGATAACATAGCTATAAAGTCTGTGTAAAGTCTGTTATCACAATGAGGAAATTTTCTATTATGTGTTGATAGTGCTGGATTTTTTTGTCAAATTGTTTTTCCACGTATGTTGAAGTCAGCAACATGTTTAACCCTTAGTCTGTCAATATTGATTATACTGATAGATTTTTGAACGTGAAAACCACTTTTTCATTCTTGATAATACTCTACTTAATCCTGCTTCATGCTATTGTACGCATTTTTTCATATATAGTTTTTATTTGATTTTCTACTATTTTCTCAAGGTTTTTAACAGCTTTTCACATTAAATATTTGTGCTTGTTTAATAATTCTGTGCATTTGTGATATATGGACATGCTGATTTCATAAAATTAGTTGTGAAGTATTCCTTTCATTGTGATCATCTTTCATCTTGGAATGTTTCATAAAATTTAACAATGAAATCATTTGGACCTAAATTTTCTTGGTGAGGACATCTTTTTATAATAAATGTAGTCTTCTATTGTTATATTTTTTTTAAGTATTTTTAAAGAACATTTCCTATTATTTTAAATTGACAATTTTTATCACTGTTTTATAGTCTCAACTCTTGTCTTTTATTCTTATACTCTTTACTCCATTCACATTTAATGTAATTTTTTATTTTGTACAATTTTTGTAACTATTTTATTGCTTTATGTGCTATGTGTCTTATTCTTCTCTTTTACTTTTCTTGCCTTTTATAATTCCATCTTAATTCATGGACTGTTTCTCTATTTCTCCAAGTATTATTCTTCTCGTGGTTGTTCTAAGGATTAATGTATGCTCATGTGCGATTCTCCCTTAATTTTTCACTATCAATTTAGGATGACTATCAAGCTAAAACACAGAAATATGCATCTTCTCTAAGTTAACTTGACTGCCAATCCCTAGCCTCCTTTATATTTCATTTGCATACGTGTTACAAAGGAACACATTAATAAATCCTGCCAGGATTCCACCATACACATTGCTTCAGTCACATGGGTCGTAAAGAAAAGAAAAGCTTTCAGTGTCAACAAAGAAATACAACAGTACTTTGAAAAACTATTGCATCTCAGAGAAGAAGATATTTTTCCCAGAAATATAAGGCCCCTCAATATTAGAAACATGTGAATACAGTCTGCCATTTTGATGTTCTAAAATGAGAAAGAAACAAACCCTCCTTATCAGAACATATTTAGAATACAATTGATCAGTGACCGTGCATTCTAGATTTTGAAAATAACAAGAATTAAATCAATTCTTATTGAAATATATAGAAGTGGTCTCTGTTTTCAGTTAGTCTTATTGAAAGGACATTACATCTTAGCATATATAAGTCTAAGGTGGGCATCACTATAACACCTGTGCATGAAGTTTACCGACAGACTAGTTCTTTTTCACCTGTTTGGGACTGTTTCTAAACGCCTCTGTAGAAAGTATCCTGGATTGAATCTCCTCGATTCAGTGAGTGGAAATGAAAGGTTTCTCCCCTACAATTTGATCAGGCCATCACTGATTGATCTCACTTGTCTTCCAACCAGGTGTTTTTGGTCACTGTCTGGAATTTTGAGCTGTACATGATCCCCCTGGCATTATTGCTGCTCTTTTTCTACAATTTCCTCAGACCCACGAAAGGGAAGGTCGGCAGCATCCAAGATAGCCAGGTGAGCAATGGTTCAACCATTCTGTTATTTGACTAGAAAATAAAATGTGTTCAGGACAAGAGTTAACCACACCACCCAACCAAGTCCATTTCCCTTGAGACTTGAGAAGTCAGCCTGTACACACAACCTCTTCGTGTTACAGTGG
This sequence comes from Solenodon paradoxus, assembly GCA_004363575.1. Lineage (NCBI taxonomy): Eukaryota > Metazoa > Chordata > Mammalia > Eulipotyphla > Solenodontidae > Solenodon > Solenodon paradoxus. The sequence goes on from RJWH01002339.1 coordinate 124,771, forward strand.
GGATCTTTTATCAGGTGTAATCTCAAACCTTCCTTCTGTGGTGTCTTCTGTTACTGAGTCTTGACCTGTACTGTCAGCACGAGGAGAGCCCTGGGGTTCCTGATTATCACGTCCTTGCCAGTGGCACATGTCTGTGGACCCACCTGGTTCTTTGTAAATTTCCTGTGAAGAACATTCTCAATCCCTAGAGAAAAACCTTTGGTGGTTTCCTGAGGCCCCTCAGGGCATGGAAAGCAACTGGGAAACTGTTCCAGATCTTTCCACCAGTGCAGTGTTTGTCTCTAACCTGAAGGCTCAGCAAATTCTTGCCAATTTCCGGGGAATTCAGAGAGCAGTTGGGCATAGACCCGTATTCTGAATGCCCAAGTTTTTCTTCAGACTCCTGTAGGATTGAAAGAGCACCAGCAAAGTCTCTGTCAAAGACATCCCTAGTATCCACTTATCTCCCTTCTCCTCCAACCCTCCTTCATTTACCCTCTCATCCCAGCCCAAGAATATTTTCCTGCTTGTGGTGAGCAAGAACTTGTATTTATAAGCTTAATTTAATGTATAACCTTGACCTTCCAGATTCAAGAACCACATTTTCAAAATAAAAGGTTTTGAGCCTTGATAACATCCTTTCTTAAAATATCACCTTGACTTTGGGTTTTTCATGACTCAAAAGCTGACCATCTTCACCTATTTTTCCTGAAAAGAGTCTCATTATTTAAAAAGACAGCTCTGAATTGCTAACTATTTAAGGATGTTTCTAGTTTCACTTGGGATAAAAGAAAGAAATTGAGTGCTGTGCTGGTATCTTATCTCAAGCGAAGACTAATTCTGTTCTGTTTTTGATTATGGGCATATTTGCTAATGAGCGTCAACTAATAAATAAAGTACAGCTCTAAAGTAAAGATTTGTTTAAGGACTTAGTTTCACAGACATACATATGAGGAAGATTTTACACAGAAATACCTGCAATAAAAAAATACTGTCAACTAACATTTGAACAGTTTTTCATCAGAATTCCCTTTATAGCTATATTTATGGCATACAAGTTTATAATGTATATATGTGCAAAGTGTGTACATATTTGTTAGATATATCAGGTACATGTGTGTCCATGTTATGGCTGAGACTTCAGATGGCGAGAAGACCGACAGCCAGACACTCAAAGGTAGAGAAATGGCACTTTATTGCAAGCACTGGTGCTGGCTCAGGGGTATTGTTACCCAAAGCTGAGCGGTGGGGGTCTAGGAGAGCTCCTTTTATACTCTGAGGTAATGATTCATCTCCTTGGCTATGTGTGGTTTCTACTGGCAACTCTTATCAGTTATGTACAGCAGCAGAGTAGGGAGGTGATGCTTGTTTGTCCATTGACACGATAACAGGACATAGCTTCAGTCTTTGTAGCACTGCGGAAAATTCCTGGCAGACTCACTTTTGCATTGGGGTCAGGGAAAAGGTCTTCTACCACATCCAAGGACTCATAAAGTATACATATATAGAGGCATATACATGTGTATGTGTATAAAACCTTTTGAATTTACCCAATATTTTCTAATTCATTACCTAATTTAATCTCAATGATAGAACCACTTTTTTTTTTTTTTGTCACTTTTTGCTTGAGGAAGCTCAGGAGCAGGTTGGCAAAGCGATTTGCTGAAAATCACACAACAAACAGGGCTGAACATAAGCTGAAGAGTTTGTCTTCCAGTCGAACACTTTGAGCTCCTAATACCAGTGTGTTTTCTCTCATAACACATTTCATGATAATCCTTTTCATTCCCTTGCTTTCCTGAAATATGCTTGCTGCCAATGGTGAATAGGTGGCTTCCCCAGAATCACTAAGCATCCTCCAACTGCTAGTTGAAGTTCATGAGACTTCTGGGTGGGAATGAGGTACCAGCCCTGGAGAAAGGTCTTGACTGTTCTGTGGTTTTATGGAGTACAGCAGAGTACTCTGAATACTTCCAAGTTACTCCCTTTGAAAAATGTGCTATTGACAAGTCTTTTTACTATTGGAGCAATGACATCTCGATGACACATCTGACCTTTGCCAGGTTAAGCAGAAAGGGAGGTGCTGAAGCTAAAAATAGACTCTGATTTCCTAATGACCAGCATTCTTTCCAGCTTCTGAACCCATCTGACTGTGAACCCATGTGTGTTTGCTTGTAAATGTTGCTGTGATATGATTGAAATTTGCCTGGTCAAGACTTCTGGACTGATCTGAACACGCCCCTTTGCACTGGTGCCCCAGAACTCTAGCCCTTCAGTCTACATCAGCCCTCCTCACCTACTTCTCCTCAACCCCTAATCCTAAGCAAAACGGCGAGACCTCCTAGAAACCGATTACTCACTCTTGAGATTGATTATATTCAGGTGAATGCATTTTCTTCTGTCTAATGTTTCGGTAATGGCCCCAAAGGGGAAGAGCAGGCAGGATAACAAAGAGGCCAGCACAAACGGTGTCTGGTGTTCCCCTTCTTAACAGAGCGGTAGGTTCATTTGTCAGAATGAGAACAAAGCTGTTTACAGAATTGTGCAGCTGGGCAATGCATCTTTAAAGCTGGGAGCCTTCAAGGGGGCTCTCACCTAAGAGCTTTATTTAGAGTTAGCCGTTTTGTGTAGACACTGTCTCTTCTAGCCAGTCTCCTTGCCAGAGTCAGCCTGAGCTTTGAAACTGACATTTTTCAAATGAGGTCATGAGAGATTTCAAACACACGTGTGCTTCAGGAAGGCAGGAAGACTTCTCAACATGTGTCTGAGTTGAATTTGCATTTAGTCATTTCAGTGGACGTTATTAACAGCTGGTGGGGTTTCTTTCAGGAGAACACAGACATGGACGAAGAGGATGAAGATGATGACAAGGTGAGTGTCCCCAAGAAAGCACGGGAAACGGAGCATTCAAGTTGCCAGCAAACAGAGATGTTCCCTCTTGAGTCCATGTCCTTATTTTTTGAGCACTGGAAAGTGAGCAGTATAGTCATATTCCTGCAATTTAAAAAGAATATCCCTTTTCAAGATTTTTACATAAGGATGAACATGGATAAACTATGAGCAAGGACTGAAGTATTATAAAAAGCATACCTCTCGGAATGCTGTCATCTGAGGGGCACCCAGAGGAACCTGCCCCTCTCGGTAGCAGAGACAGATCCTAGGAAGTCAGAAGTCAATCAAGTGAAATTGCCACTCCTCGAGGTTCCTGGCGGCACTGCGGGGTGGTCACTGCTACAAAACCTGTCACTTCCCCAGCTGTTGCTGGCAGCATCTTCCGCTGTATGTCTGTGTACATCTGTCCTTTTTCTTCTCCTGGGACAGTCGCTCAAATCTGGCTGCTTTTGTTGTCATTACGCTTTCAGACAAGCCTCCTGGAATTAAAAAAAAAAAAAAAAAAAGAAAGGAAGAAAGACCAAATGAGAAGCTACTAGCTTAATGAACTTCCTGTGCCCTGGAACTTTGCGTATCTGGGCTCCAACTGGGAGCACAGTGGGGCTGGTGGAGGAGGCATGGAGCACAAGGGAGATGTCAGTCTAAGTTCCCGGCATCCAGTGCCCAGGAAAGGGCAGCAAACTCCAAGTCACTGCTTCCCTGACACAAGCACCCTTACAGCGACTTGAGTGGACCAGATATTTTGCTCATAGGAAACAAATTGAGTAGATCTCAACCTGAATCTTACTGGTTGTGCTAAGATGATCATCAATAGCAAAACCATAAAATAAAGTTTCATAGTTTTGAAAGGGGAATTGACCCTTTTTTTTTTTTTTTTTAGAATAAAGGTCACACAGATGCCACGTTCTTCTTGATAAACTGTATGAGTGACTTCTGAGTGGTCTGATTCCCTGAATATATATTCAAGACAGAGCCAAGCTCAGGTGCAGGAAGGGAGATTTTACCCAAGGAAACAGAGTCAGGAGAGCATTTGAAGCCTATACTAGGTGAGATGCTAAATTTGTTAACCCAGGTTTGGAAGTACAGAAGGTTTCATTCTGCTTGGCTAAAGCTGCTTAGACGAGCTGCCTGTGGAAGAGGAGGTCTTTTGTCTTATAGGAGTAAGTGTGACCATGTGTAAGATGAGTCTTGGGTCCATCTGATAAAGGAAAACTTTCAGCTGGAAGACGGTGAGTGCAAAGTGGTGCCCAGTAATTGGCAGGCAATCAGTTCAGGCCAGGAAGTCTGGAGCAGTGGCGTGGGGTCTCACCTCCTTGAGCACCCCTCATGCCCTGTGGGAGTCTGGAAGAGAGACCTTTGAGCTGTGCTTCAAGCCTTTCTCCGTCAGAATGACTGAGTTGGAACTGCGCATGTCTGTGACCAAACCTTAGTGCTGTCACCTTCCCCTAGCCGGGCCCTCAAACAGCCGTGTCTGCCTCTCCCGCACCGAGGTAGTGACAATGAAACGCTCCCTGTTTTCTCCAACAACTGTGTTCTGGAGAGATTTGAATTGTCATATTTTCACAGGGCCTTTCATTTCCAGAGTGTGGCCATGTTGATTTTTAATCCTGAATGGAATGTGTCTATGACGTCTTCTAGAGGAAGAGTCTGAAATGAAAATCTGGCTTCCATGTGTTCCTCTTCTGATGAGGACTGCCCTTCAGTGGTGAGGGAGAGGAGTAAACAGTGCCGTCCTTGTCCAGATCTTTTCATCTTTGTCTCTCAACAATGTTTACGCAGGAGGGATTCTCAGTCAGAAGACTTCTGGAGCACATGTCTTCCACGTATATATATCACAATCCTTCCTTTCTTCCCCATGAGCAGCAGCCTGCACACCTGAGCTGTGGTCGTCTTGGACTGGCCAGTCACTGGGCCACTCCCCTCCAAGTGTGCGACATCAAAGGCCTAGTCACTCCACCTTCCTGGCTTCTGTTGGGTGTGAGATGTGACAGACCGTAGCTCTGGGAACTGTAGCACACCCGTGAGAGATGAGCTGTTTACACATTCTAAGCACACAGCCATTTCCTTCCAAACCAGAAGACAAGGAGAACTCCTTTCTACCCACACTATTCATCTTGAAAGTGACGGTCTTTAATGGCCAGGACCCCTTCCAACCAAATACTATCATGGACAACTGTGGAAGATGAAAGCATGGCGGGGCCCCTCGGCACCACTTCCTCAGGAGATAGATGCTCTCCCAGATCCTGCCTGTCTCTGAAGCACAGACCAGGACACAGTCTGCAGTCTGTCATACTTTTATTGTCTGGAACAGGGATTTTTGTAAAATGACATCACCGTCGCCTCTTGTTCCCTCTCATTGTCCAAAGTCTGTGGTAGGGGCCCTCTTTTAGAAGCCCAATTAGACTCCACAATTTCGCCTTCTTTCTTTGGTGGACTTTCAGCTCTAACATAGAACTTTCAGGTAACTAGATTTTTGGCTTTTAGAAGACTAAACGTACAAGCTAAACTTTGAAGGGAGGAAATCTTTCTTTCATATACCTGATGGTCCATGCAAGAAATTGCTTGTCACAGAGACAGTTTGCTGAGGACCAGAACAAAACAGATAATGGTGAAGTTCCACCAACAGTAATCAGCTGACATCTCCTATTTGTATTAGATTCCATATGTGGAATCCTTCTGTGTGAACCTTATTTGTACGGATGGAGTACAATGGAAATTGCATTAATTTTCTACACAGTAAAGGTCAGTAATTGAAGCATGAACCAAGAAACTATTGTGTAAAATGCTGTATCCCATACTTAGGAAAGGTCATGCAAAGCAATAATATCTTGTTTTCATTGCAGAAGGTATAAATACTTGCATTAGACTTTCTTTCTTTTTCCAGCCCAACAATCACTTACATAGAATATTTCCGCATTTACTATTAACATCAGGAAGAAGGAAGCATAAGGGCATATAATTAAAAAAAAGAGCTCTGTCTATTGCGATCATAAAGGCACTGCGGTGCTCATATAGTGGGTTGGTTTGTTTATAACTCTGTTGTCACTAATAGGACTTGAATATTTGATTGGTTCAGGACTATCAGTGAGTTCGCAATTCTGTATAGTGTTTAGGAGTCAAAAAAAAATCACTCTTTTGTATCAATTATGGGTGAAAAAAGATATGGCTTTTTTTCTTTTAAAAAAGAAATATCTAATTCATCTTTGCTGATTGATCGTAGAATATTTTTAAATTAAAGGATGGAAATGGAAATGAATGTTCCATCTCTGTCTTTTCACAAATGAGGATGTCACATTGAAGTTTTAGTACATTTTAAATAATCAGTTTCAATGTTGAAAACGATTTCCATCCACCAAACTGATGAATCTACTTGTCACTACCCAGGCACAATCTTCTTAGAGAGGGAAGCTGGTGACTTATGCATCGGGAAGGAGATCTGGCTGTCAATTTGCTTGCATCGCCCTTTGGATGAGGTGGTCAGGGCCCCCAGGCTCTATTCCCTGTGTTTTCTTGTTCCAGAGAGAGAAGATGATCTGTAGTCTATCAATCAGGGGAGGCTGCAGTTCTTGGAGGAAGTCTTCTCACAGTCTCCTTGTGAGAGTAGTTTTGTTTAGTATTACTTTATAGATTCCTCAGAATGTCTAAAACATGCAAATTTAACTTGCTTAGTCATTTTTGAAACTGGCCACTCAACAGTGGTACTTTAGTATAGTGACGTGTGTGATATTTTTAGGAAAGTAAAAGGATATCCTGGAAAGGTTAATAATAGTTGAAAACACACACACACACACACACACACACACACACACACACACACACACACTTCTAGGGCATATGCATCTATATATTCAGAGCATATTGTACAGCATCTACTCAGGTATGATATTCAAGGACATAAAGTAAATAGGCATTCTGATTTAACTCCTTTCAATGGATTCAATATGATTTTAGTGATGATTTAATTGCCAGCATTTTACCATGTTGTCTTACTTTTAGGACTTTCATTTTAAAATGGATTCCAGCCACTTCTTAATTATCACTGTATCCATGTTTTGAATGAAAAGGAACTGACTTCCTTATATCCTGCAGTCCTTTTCTGACAAACTGACTTGCTCAGATTTTCTTTTTAAAAAGTAAATGCCCATTCTTAAAAATGGTTGACTTTATTACCCTTAGAAGTTAATCCAGAAACGTGATCAATCTTCCCTTTTGAAGCATTGTTCATCCTACATACTATCATGCCCACTAATATTCCCAGTACTTGCAGATTTTCTTCACAGTTTCTATTAGAAGGATTAGTCTTGGTATATTATTCCCAAATAGTGTGACTTGTGATTTACCAGACTACCAGTTAGATGGATTCTATCCCCTTCTGGTAGCTAATGGGCACTGTCTAATAGAATATCAGCAGAGGCTCTGATTTTATAGACTAAACTGTACCTTGATATTCAATTTGCTATGACCTAAAATTATTACCTGGTATGAACATATAATGCATATTGTATTTCAGTTACCCACTAGTCATTGTATTTCTGAGGATAGTGGCTTTTCTCATCTTTCCTACTGAAATCCCATTTCAGTATGGTTTGTCCCAAGTCCCAGTGATCGACTTACAAGATAATTAATAGAAAATGTATAAGATAATTGATACACAGATGGGGAAACTAGTTTTCCCCTCTAATGCAAAGTATTCAATTTAAAGCAATAGTAAATGAAATAAAGTAATTATTTCTATTTCATTGAAATGTAATTCACATACAATACTCTATTGGTTTCAGGTATATAGCATAGTGATTCAACGTAAACGACCAACGCAAGAAGTCTTGTTAACACACATCACCGTACCTAATTACAGTATTTTTTCTTGTCGTGAGAAATGTTATGATCTACTCTCAACAACTTTTAAATATGTAATGCAGTCTCGAGTATTCAGTATAGTTGCCATGTTGCGTATTACATTCCTAGGACTTCTTTAGTAACTAAGTTTGTGCCCTAATAATTTAACTTGTACTGTAAAAATTTGAAACAAGACCAATTAAATTAGTTAACGCTGATTCATAAGTACTTCATTAGATATCTAAAAGATATTAGCCTTTGTCATGTTTACAGACTGTTATATACATATGCTTTCCCTCATTGAATGTTCAGGTACTCAAAAGAAACCATTAAATTGCTTATTGTTTTTCCCATCTACAAATGCACACACCCCGTTTACAAGAATTTAAGTAATGCATCTGAGATTTCAGCCGACTAGTAGCAAGACTCAAATACGTCTCTTCTGACCGAAATCTTGCTTATTTTTGATCGCAGCACATTGTTCTGAAGGAAACATGTCATCAGCATATTGCTTTGTTTTTCTGATTGTTATCAACGACATTGTGAAGTGTTTCCTCAGTATCAGAGCCTCTCTGGGCATAAAGATTGTAACTCCACACAGTGATGTTCCTAATAAATGATCAGAGTGCAGCGTGATTGAGCTTCCATCAAAGTTTGTGCAGGAGGTAGGACAGTGGAATAAATATGACTGATCCAGGTGGATTCTCGCCTGGCTCTTTCAAGAGGAAAGACTTGAGGCTGTTTTCTCTGAGTGAAAACTTGATTGTGATTCCCCAAAAGGAGAGAGCAGGGCTCATGCCTTAATTCACTCTCTCCCTGAAAGTCAGGGACACAGAGGTATAAGTAAAAAGGTTTTCAATGGAGGAGACTTAGGAAATGTGTCCTCATCGCATGTATTGGGTGGGCCTTTCCTGACGTATGCACTGCCGTATGATGTGGCTCATCATGCCTCTTCATACCTCTTCATGCCTCTTCATGCCTGCCATGTTTCATTATAATGTTAAGTCTCCACCTCTGGGCATGCAGTTTACCAAGCTGATGACGCAAAGGTCACTGTGGGGACATGGTTGTAATTAATATACAAACTCATTGATCCACTTGGAACGGGATCAGGAGTTGGAGTCTCTATGCTGATTGGTTACTCTTCTATATGGAAAGTCTTAACCCATCTCAAATTTGCCACTTACTCTAAGTTAGAGAAGCAAGTTTCTCCTAAGGGGGACAGGGCAGCACCTCGCAGAAGTGATCAGGGAGGTGACCTTTGAGTTGCTTATTTGCTGTCTGGTGTGCAAACATCTTCTCTCTTTCAGTAGGATCAGTATTCTGTATTGATGAGAGTTTCTTTTCACTGGGCAGAACTTTTTATTATGATATAATCTCATGTGTTTATTTTGGATTTCCCTTGCTATTGGAGTTGAGTTCCCCCCAAATATCTCTTATCTCTTAGGTCAATGTCAAGGAACGTTTTGCCTGTGTTTTCTTTTCTTCTATGTGTTTTGTGGATTCAGGCCTTATGAAGTCTTTAATCCATTTTCAGTTAATTTTCTTGAATGGTGTTAGGTAGTCATCTGCTTTCAACCTTTTGCATGTGGCTGTCCAGTTTTCCCAGCACCCCTTACTAAAGAGACTGTCCTTGACTCGTTGTGAGCCTTTGGCTCTTTTGTTGTAAATTAATTGTCCATATATGTGTGGGTTTATTTCCAGGATCTCAATTCTGCTCCATTGATCTGGATGCCTGTTTTTGTTCCCATACCATGCTGACCTGATGACTAGAGCTTTGTAGTATAGTTTGAAGGCAGAGAGGATGACACCTGTTTCTACTCATTCTCCTGAGGATTATATTTGCTATCCAGAGTTTCTTGTACTTCCAAATAAGTTCCATGGTTTTTTTGTTCTATTTCTGTTTGCTCACATAAATTTTTCATCCTACCTCCTTCCCCTCCTGGGAGAAGAGGGGCATGTGCTGTTACATCAGCGACCGCAGCTTTCTGGAGTCACAGTCATGAAGCCAGAAGCCCTGTGCGCCTGTGGAGGCATCTGTGAAGCAGTTCCAAAATGCTTCTAATGAGCTCTGTCTTGCCAGGATCTAAATTCCAAATTATTTTCTCCTAAAATGTCCCCATATTTTCAGTTGTATTTTATCAGTATCTTCCTAGTGATGGCATCATCCATCCCTTTGTCTTGTTCAACCTTCCCCTTTAATGTCAGATGAGATTCTCATTTCACACAAACAAACATTGGTAAATGCCCGTCAGTGTGTTAGTGCTTTGTGTAATAAATAGATACTCTTTCAAACTATGTGGAGAATGTTATTGAATCAGAATGTGAACATCTATTTTAGGTTCATCTCCCAAAGCAAAAATACTACTTGAGAAGGAAGTATGCTCCTAAAGCAATAGAGGTATATTTTTCCCCCAGTTTAATAGTAGGCACCATGAAGCATGGAGCTGACTCTGTGGGGTGTGTGTGTGGTGTGCCTCATGGGAACAAATGCTGAAGACAGTTCCTAGTGTGTTAAATCAGGATTCCCAAAGAACAATTTTTAATCTCGTATATCAGAAATATTATTTTTTGTTCTTTGTTTTGACAGATGCTGAGAGATTTTTTTTATGCTATATGTCACTCTATTTCTGATGTTTATACTTCTCCCAGTTTTCACATTTTCAGGCTTTTAATATTCAGTGGATGACACAGAACAAGCAGTCCCCTTTAAAAATCTACAGTTATGCATTTTGCATCTGTAGATGACTGAGATTTCTGGGAAGATTGTGAGACAGAAATTTTGCATTCATCCCTTTTGGGAATGCTAGGCATCTAGAATGGTGACAAATCCAGCTTGAAATGTTTGAACATTTCAAGAGAATGTTTCTCTGGCGTGGCCCATTCTCAAGAGGATCTTTCAGGGTTTGCTTAGGAAATGAACAGAGAAAGAGATGAGTTTTTCTTTTCCTAAATCAGAACATGTGGGGAAGATTGAAAGTAACCCAATGATTATATAATTAATTCTTAATGTAAATTCATGTTGATGGTGTTAATTCTCTCCCAGGGGCTTGAAGCTAGTGTACGGCTCCTACAGGGCTGTCCTCACTGGAGACAGGAAGATGACAAGAGGCCTTGAGGAAGGAGAGAGTCACTTCCTTGAGCTTGCTTTTTTGTCTTTGTTTTTAAAAAGAGAACGAGCATGTTGCACCATGGCGTGTTATTTATGCTTCATTCCACTGCTTATCCAATGTAGCCAAAGACTCAGTCTTTTCTGGCATTTTATTAAAAAATGGACAGTGAAAAAAATGAAGAATCTGTCATCATCTGAATGTCATGATTACATTTCTAGGTGATGATGCTGGAATGTGTCATTCTCGTTCTTATACTGGGTGCCACTCTGCTTGGACGGAGCATAACCAAACACAATTTGAATTCTGAATGTGAAAACTCCCTGCTCCTCTAGTAGATGGTGGCACCTGCTCGCTCATAAAGCGGACCCTCACTCACGGGACTGTTACTTACACCAGTTTAGGTTTTTCAGTTTGTGATGAGAAGTCAGTTCCACTCTTTCTAGAAGGTCAGAATCTAAAACTATGTGTAGCCACAATTATCTTATTCATTTGTTTAACCACACCAGTGGCCAACACTGTTTTTCTTGTACATTTCTTTCTATCAATCGGAAGCCTCACATGTTAAGAGGAATCGCTGGCACATGGGATCACAATCCTGTCTTTCTGCGTGAGTCATGTCACTCTTCCTAAGCAATTCGGTAGGAACAGCCGAGGTAATGCTGCGTTTGCTAAACTGTGTTATCACCACATTCCCTAGTTCAATCTGAAACGTGTAAATAAAGCCAGCATGATGCTGATAGAACCACAGATGATCTTTCCTACAAGGCAGGGCAGCATGAGTAGACTTGTCTGGAAGATGATTTCTTTCAAAACTTAAATTAACCCAAGGATTCTTTAAAGGAGACAAAAGGTACTCATTCCTTTGTCTCCTAGCCTTTTTGAAGGGAAGGTGTATGTTTATGGAGGACCTTTAGTGTACCAACTGCTCTACGTATAATACTTAATTCTCTCAACAGTCCCATCAGGATAAAGAGTGTGGTCTCCCTTTTCCTGAGAGGACTCAGGAACGTACCATGATCACAGTGCTGGCTTCACCCCTGTTGTCTGACTCTTATAGCCTGCTACTTAAAAACAGTTCAAGCCAGTATATCTTCTAGGGTTTTTCTTTTCCTAACATTCCATCTGGTGGTGTAAAACCCTGTTTATTCTGGTTCTTAAATAGAAGAATTCAAGGTAAATGTTTTCCCCAAATATTTTTGTTTTAAAGGAAAGGTATAGGTAGGAGTGAAGGTGAGTCGGCAAACAGGAAGGAAGGGAGAGAGAAGAGGAGGAAGAGCTTTATTTATGTTTTCATTTAGTTGTTGATATTTGTTGTTCACTCTGACCCTGGGTCCTGAGCCCTGTGCCTTGGGATGTGTGGGGGACTATCCAAAGTGTACTAGATGCTAGGCCAGTAGGGTGCACTCCCCCTAAATATTTTTATAAGGCATAATTTAACATACTTTCTTAGGAAAATAATGTTGGAAAGGAACCGTCAGTAGAACCACATAATTGAACAGGTGTCTCATATTTTTATTACACAGTAAAGAAGAGAGATCCATCAATACAGGGAAGCAAATGTCAAAAAAGACTTATATGCTTACATTCTGAAATGACCCCTAGAAATGTCTAGAAAACACAGGCGCCTTATAGTGGAAAGGAAACTTGCTTCGGAGTGAGTGGTCCTGGGCTGGAATCCTCTGCCCACATGTGTGTGGACATACACCGTGGTGAATATCGATACCTGACTTCACCTCTTTCAGCCTCCGTTTCCTGCCACTGGAAGGCTAGGTACCATGTCCATTGTTACACTCGTGGACACAAGGGCACAATTCAAGAGAAAAGACTTGCAAAATCAGTAACATTTTAAGAGGGCACTTTTTGAAATGCAGCATATGAGCGCACGTCTATGGGAAGGGTGAAGAGGAGAGAACAAAGACCATTGTCGGACTGGCATCCAAGGAAGTAGCTCCAGAAAGACCAAGAACCTGAATTGGACCTTTTTCTAGAGTTATGAACTCTAGGATCTTTTCTCACACTATGAACATTTGCTTATTTCCCTGGGTGATTCTAATAATACTTTGACATTATCAGGTGCCCTGCTGTTCACCTGCATCCATCCCTCCCTCTCTCCGTCAGACACACACCCTGTGTCAATATGGAGGCGGTACCCACAGCCAGTCTTTGTGCTGAGAACACAGTCAGGGAAGGCCGCTTGGTCTTACCGTGTCGGACCCTTGTTCAATCAGGGCGTAACAGACCAGGAGACTTCTGGAAGGTACTAATGAAGCACCCCAGTTATGGTAGTTTCAGGGTGATTTTTCCGTAGTGTAGAAGCTGTAACACCTTGCTCAGCACACAGACCCTTTGCTCAAAGGTCATTAAAGCCATTCTGAGGACAGAAGCGACCTTCACCACAGTCCTCAGCATTTGCCACTGTCCTCAGGCCACGATTTCCCCTACTGTTATGAACAGTGCGTGCTTCATGCAGAGTCTCAGGAGGGGGTCGGGATGATACAATTAATATTTTCTTCTATAGTCAGAGGCCCGCTCTGGAAAATATTGATCCCTTTCTGTGTTCATGAGTTTTCAAGGAAACTGATTTAGGTTTATTCATCACAAGTCCCTGTTATCCATTTTCTGTTTTCTCCCCATTATTTAGAACTAAATAGTGTTTCTTGTATCTCCATGAAAATTAGCTGGGATGAGTTGCCTCGGCTTTCAGTACATGCTTTTAGCATCTGTTGTGGTCTTGACTAGCAGCCCAGCGATTCATGTGCAAAGCCCAGGATTCTCACTACCAGCAGGTATAATCTGACAAACAACCAGGGAGACCCCTTCTGTTTTCTTGACCGTTAACACTTTCCAGGGGCTAGTAATGAACACCTATCTGCAAAGGAAAGCTTTAAGATGGGTACTGATTAAATAAATGATCTCAAATGAGCTCACACTGTCTTGTCTCGGGTGTAGAGGAGGAGTATGTGAGGACCTGCTCCAGTCAGACACCTGGTCTACCAGGCCAGTGCCGCATGGCCGTTGCCAGCCTGTAAGATGCATAAAATAGACACCAGGCTGCCAGTTCAGAAAGGTTAGTGAGAAAAAATGAGACATGATGGTATGTTAAATATATGCATAATGTAAACAGTCCTATGGATAAAAGCAACAAGTGGTCTGCACACTTTTTTTTTTCATAAGAAGAAGGAAAGCAGGCAGGAATGTAGGCAGGCAGGTGCTGACAGGAAGGTGGAAAGAGGAGGTAGAATCATGTTTATTTACTTATTTCTTCATTTGGTTGTTCCCCTAGCTCTGGATCATAAACCTGGGTCCCTGGGCTTTACATGGCTTACACCCCAGCACCAGCTTAATGCCTGAGCAGCAGGGCGTGCCAGAGTGCTCTTGATGTAATGTTTTATTTGACTCATTGTATTGAGTAAATCCATGCTTTATAGTCTCAAGATTGAATTTTATTTTATTTTAGTAATCTTGGTTTATAACATTATTTAGGTCTTGTATATACTGACTTATCTATCATTATCTGTATCTACCACATTTTGTACATCAACAAAATCTAGTTTCCATCCATCACCTTACTTTTTTTATAGTTTGGTAATTTATTTTTCAATGAGTAAACAATTTAAAATATATAAAAAATACATGTTTAATGAATAATCAGGCACTGATACTCAGCTGTTGATGAACTGACTACTGAATTTCTGTTCACATTTCCCATCTACTCCTGGGGCCACAGACATATCACTGATGTTTGTCAAACAAAGTCCCACATGCTGAAGAACTTTCAACAGTTAGCAGTTACTTTAAAAAGACCTTGTATGGAAACAGGCTTTTAATTCACATAGGGAAAAGGCGTGTTTGTTTCTCTCTGGAGCATGAGTTTTTATTTAGATCAAATAACTCTTCTTCCACATCTTCCATATCAAGGCTTATGCCTAAAGTATGACAAGGGAAGAATTTATCTGTCGACTCCAGTGGATCATCTAAAAACCTTATTCACAGTCAAATGCTGTTGGCCTTCTTTCAGTGCCATTAAGTGATTCAAATAGAATTCCACAGAAGTTAATTCTGAAATTGTTTTGAATTTTTCATTCACTATCTGGAATCTAAAGCCTCTGCAAATTAATTTCAAAATGATCAAATCTCTGACATCAGCAAGGTTATTGTAAGTTTAGTTTAAATATTTAGGGTTATCCGATTATTTTGTAGAGATAAGAGGAATGCAAATTTGGATGGCACACAAATTCCTGACTAGTGAGATAGGCTTACAAAAAAAAGGAATCTAAGTAACAGGAATATACTGGGGAAGAACTAGGGGCCTATGTATCCCTGATTGGATACAGACAAAGGATAATCCTTCACCAGTTGAATTAGAAGCTAGAGCATCCACATTTGTAAATATTTTCTGTAAAGCAGACTTGGGTACCACAACAAAGTTTCTGTGACAAAGACATTTCAAATATAAATATAAACTTCCGTATGACAGTGTTCACTTTCTTTTTGCTACTGGCCATCAATCTAGTTTTAGGAATGTCTGAACCTTTGAAAAAGGGCTCTCAGTGAACTGAAATGTTCCCCAAAGCGACTGCACTCTGTGAAAAAAGAAGTCTTTCAAATTTTTGCTGCATTTTCACCATAATCAGTGGTGAATTTTCTTACTATTTTATTTTTAACAGTTTTTTTCTGTCGCAGTAGCTTTGTTTTTTCACATTAAAACAAACTCTTTTGTGTAGGTTTCCCAGATACGAAGGTTGTGTATGTCAGCATGCCCTGCCCTCCAGGTTACCACCAAGTGTCCTTCAATCAGTGGTCAATTTTTAATCAAAATGTTCGATGACTGAAGTGCTGCATAATGATCTTGAGAGACTTTTAGTGAATTTAGAAATTGCTGGCCAGACTTTGAATATTTTTCTCTACAGAATCTAGGGTTCTTTGACACAAAGTTAACTATGAGGTAAATGCTGTGCATGATTCAGTGTTTAAACACTTAAGTGACACTATAAATGATCGCAGTTTGTAGAAATATATGTATCTTGATGTTCAGGAGGATACATTCATATTCTGCCCAGGAATGGAAGGAAATTAGGAAGCCCATTTTATTTTTCAGCATTCATTTTCTAAACCACTTATTTGAAATTTTGTCTTTAAAAACAATAGGACAGAAAAAGTTTGTATGAATGGATGCAAAAATATGCCTTTGAAAATATTTAGGCTGATCTATACACAGATTTCAATATTTAAAAAAAATAGAATTGAGCATGTCCTCCGTGTGTCACATTATCATTGTGAGTTTCAAAGTAACTTCGTGCCTTCAGGAGAGTATTTTTGTAGTTAAAATTGCAATCTACAGTTGTCAATTAAAGATATCAGCTTAATGACTGTTAAGTGCAACTTTGAAGATGACTGAGAACAATTTTATGGAATAGTGTAAATGAAGAGATGACTTTTCAAAAGTAACCCTGAAATGGGATCAGAGATATAACTAGGAAACCAATTACATGCAGAAATAATCATTCTTCGCTGTGCCACTTAAAAATATTTCCATGCTATGTGGTTTCTTTTGTTTTAAGGCACATAAAATGCATTTTAAGTTTTGAAACAATGCATCTTGAAAATAAAATGAAATAATTTTATCAGTAACCCATTCATTGAAACTAGGTTGCCAGCTGATAAATATTTCAAAAAATGTATCATTCTGGTAACTTTCCCTTGTAAAATTATACAGGTTTGGTTGTTATGTTATGGTACCCAGGATATAGGGACTCTATACCCTAGTCTTTGATTATTGACTATTTAAATTAAAACATCAACTTCTTTATAAAGTAAAAGGACTTTCTGAGAATCATTTATTATTTAGATGTACTAATGATGCTTTCATCACAACCCAAACCTCAGCATTTGGGTTTTTTTCATAGGGGAAAGAAAATCAGTCAATAGGAAATGTTTATGAAATTGCTCCACATGGAAATTTGAGTCATTTTCCATAGAAATTGTTTTGACCTAAACTCCATGCTGTCGAGAAAAGGAAGCCACTTTTGCCCTTGGGGTCAAATCCTCCTTCATAAACACGGATACTTATGTGACAGACAGAGACAGGCTTCACTGTCGTGTTTATAAAGAGATGGGAGCTTGCTGGCATGAATTAGGTCTCTGACAGTGGCTCTCATTTTTATCACACCCTGTATGAATTAAAGTTAGCAAAAGAGTAAGGGAAATAAGGAATTTCAAATGAGGGCAAAAAAAGTTAAAAATGTCTGGTAAGTTTGATATTGCAAGAGGACACATTGAGTCTGACTTCTGTCCAGAATGGTTGGATAAAGGCGTCCAGGCCAGATGGTTAGAAGTTATTCAAACGATGCCAGCACCCTTTACTAAACTGGGGGTGGCAATGACGCATTCTAGCCTCTCACCTCTCTTCAGTTGGTTTCAACCAAATAGCTTTATAAACAAGGGCAGATGCAAGAAAAGAAGAAGTATGTGCTTTATGACATTTCTTCCATCTTGGTGCTTGGGAAAGCAATTACGATGGGCAGGGGTGTGATGCCCTTCACGCTCACCATGTATCCAGTTGGCTGGCTAAGAGAACACAAAAGGAGAAGGAAGTTTTTTTCCTTCTGCTGCCCAGAAGATTATTATTATAGCAATGGTCTATTACATCTAGAAGCTTTTGCTGAATTATTTAGTACTATTCTAATCCCAAACATTTGAAAGAGAAAAAAGAAAGTTTTGTTAGTGTTATCTGAGGTTTTAATATTTATATATGTTAGGTGGGCTGACTATGGAGACCCAGCTAGGCAAGAGTGGAGAGGACACCCCACTAAATCCCAGTTATGGAGCGTTCATAAGAGAGAGAACATGGTCACGGGATAAAAGAAAATGCAAGAATACCACTTTCTCGGTTATCTCTTCTCCAACCTTAGAGCTATTCTTAAATTATTTCTATAAGCATTAGTTACCTAATATGGTAAAACACAGGTGAGGTTTTCCTATCAGCAAAATAAGACTAAAATTCGTAGCTGAATTCCATTTCACATAAAGAATTGGAGGCTGAGGACGGTGGACTTATATTTTCATCCAAATCACTGAAGAAGCGGTCAGTGAGGAAGTGTTGCCAGGGGAAGGAGTGGAGTTGACATGTCCACAGCAGTGTGCCACTTGGTGACTTTGGAACCTTTCTCCAGCCATCGCTCTGTTTCTAAAGCCATTGCCAAAGGATGACTGGACTGTCCATCAGGTTTGAAAGATGATAAAAATGCTGCCAAGCTGGACTCAGAAGCCACAGCCCTGGGAAGCATGTTGTCTGCATATGCGACATGTCTTGTCGTGACCTTCAGAAACACTTTTGAAGTGATGGGAGAGGGATAAGGCCAGCTGACAGGTCACCTGTGGAGACAGAGAGGAAGTCCGCATCCTTCAAGTAGAAGGGATTGTGAGTCCTCTGCCAAAGCAGCCTCCTCCACAGGGAAGTGAGCTCCGGCTTCTGTGGGCTTCCTTTCCTTACCTCCTGATACTGCGGTGTGATGGACGCTTGCACGTGCCAAGGGGTCTCCTCCAAACAGGTGGTCAGACTTGGGGGCATCGGTAAATATTTAAGCGGTGAAAAATACAATGTCTCTTAGTCACACTGTTGATAATAACTGTGTTGTTATAACACAGTCTAATAGCATTTTAAAAAGGACGATAAATATAAAATTGGATTACATCTTGCTTTTTTGTTTCCTAGGAATCTGAGAAAAAAGGATTGATCGAAAGAATCTATATGGTTCAGGATATCGTCTCCACTGTTCAAAACATCTTGGAAGAAGTAGCTTCTTTTGGGGAAAGAATTAAGAAGTAAGTTGTGCATTATGGATCACGTAGTATTTGAAGGAGCGCTGTCACCCGCAAGGACAGTGGTGGGGACAGGAGGGGAAGGGAATGGGGTCCGGAAATACAAAAGGGATAGTATTAAGCAAACCTGTCCACTTGGCTTGGTTTGTTCCTTGAGTTTGACTTCAGTGAGTGTCCCTCTTCACTATCAAAAACATCCTGCTTCAGGCGCTAATGCAGATTAAAGAGTAGATTATCCTCCTCGCAAAGGAAAAGGGAGAAATGTTCTTCTTTCAAGGAATCTTTTCCTTCCAAACCACAGAACTCAGCATATGACTTCAGTGCAGTTGTTTTCTCAATGCCCCAAATACGTGAACGCCTCAGGACGAAGGTCAACAAACCTTCTCTGTCGGAGAGGGGCTGGGGGTTCCTGTTTTCAGTTTGTGAACTGTCTGGGCTCAGTCACCTCTCTACACTGCTGTGCAAGCGTGAAAACAGTCATAGTTGGAATCTAAGTGAAGAGGTGTGAAAGACTCCTGCTTTTTTCTTTCGGCTCGATACTGTGTCAGTGCTATGTGACTTGATCTTTATTAGGTACCAATGAACAGAGCAGTTTTTAATCTCTTTTTGTTGTTTCTTTAAAGGGAAGGTGCAGGCAGGAATGAAGGCGAGTAGGCAGGCAGGAGGAGACAGGAGGAAGAAGCAGATCTATTAGTTAGTCCTTCTTCCTGGGTGCCCCCCCGACCCCCGCCATCCCCCCACCGCCGGGCCCAGGTTTCAAGCCCCCAGGTCCTTGGGAGGTATGAGGACTACATCCGCTGGCCTTATTCTCTAGAACCTCCAGGGTGTGCCCAGTTTTTAACCTTTGAATTATAAACATTTCTTTCCTCCTTTAAGTTCAGAGTTGTTCTTTGTCAAGATGAATACTTTTTCTTGTCTTATTAACCAGCCTGGTCTCTTTAAGATAAAAATGCTTACAGAGGTCATGTGTAGAGAAGTGACTCAAATTAGTGCTAGAAGCCAAGTGAAAGTTTGTCCATCAAGATGCAAGGGAATCGGTCAATGAGAATTCACATCAGGAGATATAAATAGCTAATATCGAACTTTGTATGAAAACTAATCTTTTCAGTTCCTTATCGCAAGACTAAGGAATGTCCCTGGAATGACCATTCATTATTGGCATAGAAAACATGTCAATATTGTTTGAAAATAGGTTTAAAAAGTCTTTAAAAAATTTGGTGTTTTTACTGAATTTTCATTTTTATTCCCATGATCAGTGTCTTAGAGAAGAAACATTGAAGAGCAGTGGAATTTTTGTTTACATATAATAATGTTTACCTGTTTTATTCTTCTATGTTTCATATACATTGATAAATAATTCCTGACTTTATTCTCAAATTTGTTTAACGAGAACATACGTAACAACAGAAAATGGTAAAATAATGAGGGTAATTCATTCATTCGCTTGTTCAATGATTGGCTTTCATTCCTCCCTTGATCTGAGAATGAGAAATGCAGTAATAGTAACAGTCAGCTGAGGTCTTGTGCCAGCCAGACCCTGTTCTAAGCCTTCAACACTGTCACCTCTTTATGGAACTGTTTAAATAAGGAATCAAATTAGATCATTCCAGCAACCTACAGCGTAAAGATTGCCAGCATGCCCATTTTACAGATGAGGACATTGGAGTCCAGGGTGATTAGCTATGTAGCCCAAGGTCACACAGTCAGTCAACTCAGGAGCCTGAATTTGAGTCTGCCTTCTTCACTATCACCTTATGAGACATCTTGACCTTCTAGGGATGTACTTCTCAAGGAGGGAGAAGAACAGTGATACAAACAATTAGAATCTAGTAACGTTGATGCCAGATAGAGGTGAGACAGGATATTGGGGAAGTACAGACCAGCCCAGGAAAAGGGGAGAGAACCAGAGCAATCCTGAAAAAGCAACAATTTATCAGCATCTCTGAGAATGGGGAGATAGAGCTGGCATAGAATTGATGAATTGATGAATGGGGGCTTCAGTAGGGGAGGCTCTTGGGCGAAGCTCTAGATTCAAGGAGATAAGTAACAAGGCTGCAAGATGCAGGGAGATGAAGGGGACTTAGCCTTGTCTATGCCATCGGGGAAGGAAGGGACAGTACTGAGAGATACGACTGATCCTGCAGGACCTTGATGGATGGAAGAAATGAAGGAAAAAAGTGGAGTGAGGAATGCATTGGCAGCAAGGAGGGAAGAGGATGTGGAGTTGGGCCAGAACTGAGGAAGGAAGGCCACGATGTTTGGAAAACTCTCCGTGCTTGAAAATCTCTAAGGAGACAAATGTGACTGTTGTATCGTTGATAACAGTAAAGGAAATGTGTCTGGTGACAGCACAGGGCCGAGTGATTTAAACAGGCCCCCAACTCCAGAGTCGTTTTGAGGGGCAGCTGTGCCCCACACAGCTGTGGTGGCTGTGTCTGAGATGTATTTTCAGCCATGAACAGACAGTACTGTTCTGTCAGCTGCGACACAGGAAGACTCCTGAGGCTCGACTCCTATTAATTCTTTGGCCATTCATTATCACAGTGACCTTAAAGTTCCTGCTGGACCTTCAAGGGGGATGTCATGTGTAACTCTGTTGGAATTCCATTGTAATTCAGTGCTTGAGAACCAGCAAAACTTGTTCCCACTTGTGGGCAGCAACTACATAAAGCTTGCAGAGCAAGAATTCCCTTTTACTGGTGGAGAGGACCCCAAGGCTATTACCTGTACCTGGAAAGAACCATAGTTCCTTTTTTTTTCTGATAATATATAAATTTCTAATTTGTGGATATAGCAGGTTAATGTATTTACTTCACATGCAGCATTTCTGTTATCCCAGACAGCAGGCAGGAGGGGTCAGGAAGGTGATGGATACTCTGTGTATGGTGGTGGTCATGTCCACGGTGTCCTTGAGAGCCTGGGGAAATCTCCATGGAGATGATGAGGAGAGTAAGGTGGACTCAGGACAGAGAAGTCATCCCTTCTGATGTTCCAGGATAAGGCTTAGAAGGCACATTTGTCAAATTAGAACTTCTGTGACTGGGAAGTGATGTTGAGAACTATTAAGCAATGCATATGAAAAGGTAGGGTAAGTCCAGCTGGTGTCATGAAGACGTGACCAAGGATAGATTAATACTTCTTGGTTTTATCTCAGAAGTAACTGTGGAAAGGGACAAAGGTGAAGGAGAAAGACGAAAGAGAGCGAGAGCCCAGGTCTCAAGAGAGTTGACAAAGTCTTGTAAGAACCAGGCTCATGAGAAGAAACCCATCGTGTGGGATCCGTGACAAATGAAGGATTTTATGACTAGTTGGTTTTATTTCTATGGGTAGAATTCCTTGGTCTGCACCCAAGAAATGAGGAAAACATTTATTTTTTTGGACACAAATGTCAGCCAGATGGGAGAAGAATTACGATGGAACTGCACTGACCCTGCTAAGTGTGATGACAGCCATTTGTGTGTAGTGTTTCCAGTTTTGAAAGATATTGTTAGGGCATGTTGGAGGACCTGAATGTTTGAATGAATGAAGGGGAGTCATGGATTTTTTTTTTCGGTAATTGAATGGTTTGACTCATTCATCTCCTCATTGCCCAAGTCAGGATTTAAGGACCTCCTAAGTCAAGAGTAGATTCATCCTAAGTCATCCTGGCCTCATGCAGTAATGTTGGAGTTCTCTCCGTATCACTTTCTGGAAGAGTTTGAGTAAGCCTGACTTCATTACAGATTGGATAGAATTTGCTGATGAACAGAAGCATCAGTCTGGATTTTTCTCAGCGGAGCAGTGTTGAGAAAATTTTCAGTCTCAGCAATATAGGAAGACTGGTTCAACCATTCCTTCTCCTCTCTGTTTCTTTGAGCTATCATTTTCTAGGTTTTTATTTGTTTTACTTAAATTTTCTGCTTTCTGTCTTTAAAATTCTCTCCCTATCATTAACCTCAGTAGGATCCACAGTGGCGTCTACTTCGTTATGCGGGATGTTAATTGTGTTTTCCCTTCTTTCTTCTTGGCCAGGATTTATTAACTATATTAGTCTCCATTGAAGAGCCAGCATTTGTCTTCATTCTTGTTCCTTGTAGCCTGGTTTCTTTTTTCATGAATTACTACTCTTAACTTTATTGCTCTCTCTAGGATTAATTTATGATTATTTTTCTAACTCTTTAGCATGAACACCTAGATCAGTTCCTTCTTCTGCCTGATGCAAACTTGTAAAACTGTATGCTTACTGTTACCACAGCTTTAGCTCCTTGCCAGAGAGTTTGGCACTGATTTTTTGTTAGCCTTCAAATTTAGTAAGAACATTTCACTCATTTCTAGTTTTGTTTTTGCCTTGACTAGTGCTTAATGTCCAAGTATATAGAAAATTTCTGGTAATCTTTTTGTTCCTGATTTCTACCTTAAAGTCAGAAAATATTGACCTGGCAAATAACCAACTTTTGAAAACTGTCCAGGTGAGCTTAAAAAGAAGGTTATTGGACTTATTGTTGCATAAATATACATTGATTAAATTTGTTGATTATGGTCACATCTTTTGTATTCCTACTGACTTTTTTTTTTTTTTTTAAAGAAAGGCGCAGGCAGGATGAAAGTGAGTAGCCAGGTAGGAAGGGAGAGGATGAAGTGTTTTATTTGTTTTCATTTAGTTGTTCTTCTTGTTTGTTCTCCAGGCCCCAGGACATGAACCCAGGTCCTTAGTGTGCACATGGACTGCGCCAAGCTGGAGGTGGCGGACCTAACCACTACTCCAGCAGGGCGCACCTTCATGCTGACTTTTTAGTTTTGGTTTTGGCTTCTTCTATCAATTATGTAGAGGTGTGTGCTGTGACCTACTGGGGTTGTGAATTTATTTCTTTGTTTCATTTTGTCAATGTTTGCTTTTAATATTCTGGAACGATATTATTTGCTTAGTACATGTAAAAATCGTTACTTTTTCTTGGTGAACGGGGACATCAAGCCACAAGTATCACAGAGCTAAAAGACATTAGAAGAGAATGATTATTAAATCATAAGCTATTAGGTTGATAAATAATAATTACTCTATTATTATGTATTATATTTATTATTCTGCCGCTGCCGCTGATACGAGTGAAAAACGCACATTTTATTGCTGGCTGTGGATTTGATCCAGGATTTGCTATTCACTCCGTCTGCTTTAATAAACAAAAACACATAAACGAAACAACGGGGCACAGAGTTTAGTGTTTATTCATACCTTCTTAGGTTTGTTCTATTGATTTTCAGTGAAGTTTATTGTGACTTCAGATTTGTTAGTAGCTTGCTATCCATTCATTCAAAAAGTAATCAAATTGTCAGCTGACGTTTTTCCCAAAATCTCCCTCTTTCCTCCCCCATTGTAAAAAAGCTACATAAGTGAGCAGTTTGCGGTATATTCTTCAGAGACTTTTTTAGTGTAAAACCGTCTATTATGTGACAATCGTGCATGTGAACACTTAGTAGTAATTTTATAAATATATATATATATATATATATATATATATATATATATATATAATAGAAGAAGATGTATTTCTGCTTGAGTTATTTTGACTGTATCTGACTTTGAGCCCCTGGGTTGAGGACAGTGGTATTTATGTGAGTGTTCTTCTTTATAGCTTCACGGATTTTGAGTTTTAAAACTATCCTGTTACAGAGTATAAATCCATTTAGATTTTTTCCCTTCTGTTCAGACGTGTATGTTATTCAGATTGTGTCCTGTCAATGATGCAGCGGCTGTTTCCTCTTTTAGCTGCTGCAAGGGGCTGCAGCTGACATTCACGGCTGTCCGTTTGTACCCGAGCCGGACCCCCTGCCGGGTCCTACGTTTCACCATCGCATTCCGGTGGCAATGGTGGGGTGCCTGCAGCATGTCCACAAATGCTGTGAATTGTCCCCCAGAAGGTCTCCTGTGGGAGAGGCAAGTCAGGAATAGACCTACATCCATGAAAACATTTCTTGTCACATGGGAAGCAGTGTAAAGAAGGATGGGGGAACGATGCCCACCCTTCAGACTCACGTTGTCATGTCACTGGTATAATGGGAGTCCTTTAGAAGCACACCCAATCTGGAAATTGAAAAGAAAAAAGTATTGATACATTTGGTCACATCAAATATATGACTTTCTATTTGAATTATAAAGATTTTTTAAAAGACAAGAAAGTAGCAAACTAAAAATCGTAATAAATATGACAAAGGACTGATTTCTTTAGTATCCAAATAGGTATTTTACATCACTGAGAAAAAGAAGTCCAGCAAAGCAGCTCCCAGGAAAATAGACAAATAGTAACTTCTTTCCTTCCTCTGAGTGTTTACAATGTGCCAGAATCTGAGTACTACTGGATTCCTTGTTTGCTTTTGCAGAGAGCTGCAGGCAGGAGTCAAGGTGAGCAGGCAGGAAGAGAGAGGCAGAAGAAGCATTTATTTATCTTATGTAGTTGTTCTTCTTGGTGGTAACTGCCCAGGCCCGGGATGGGAACCTGGGTCTTTGGAATGCATGTGGTCTACACCAGCCAGAGGCGGCGAAGTTATCTGCTAAGCCACCAGAGCACACCAAGATAACTGCTTTACATGCAAGTTCTTAATTTACTCGAGCAAAACTTGAATGTAAGTGTTATAATTAGTCCCATTTTGTTTAGGCTGATTTTTTGTTCAGCTTAATCAAAATCCCTTTCCTTTAATGACTCTGCTTATTAAAGATGGAGACTGAATGAAAACTGCATCAGTTGCTTGTAAATCCGTTTTCTTAAGCACTTTCCTAAATCATTTTCCCTGGCTAGAAATCATTGAGACACAAATTAAAATGACCTGCAAGCATATTGGAAGTTGCTTATAGTTTAAAGAAGTGAGAAATTAAATGCATGCATATACATATGTATAATAACTGTGCTTCTCAACAGGCAAGGATTCAAAACATCGGTAGCCCTTCATCTTGACAGGAGGTTCTCTTCTTCTGTTTCTGGATTTCTCTTATGCTATTGATGGGGCCGTGATTATTTACAAAGTTGATTCTCAGTCTCAATTTGCTCATCTGTAAAATGGAGATAATTCTTACTTGGGACAATTATTGTAAGCCTTACACTCTAAAGATATAACACAATATTTTTGTTTGGCACATTTTCAAGTTTCAGTAACTGATAAATACTTCTCCCCCTAGAGAACCCAGGGGCAGGGCTTCATTAAAAAAAGACAACAGTGACAATTCTTGTGCCTCATTGTATTCCATGCATATGGCAAAGAAAGGGCCAGTAGAGCAGTAGGTAATTTAAGTTGAAGACCAGGTAGAAATACTTTAGGAACTCAAGGTTCTGAATTTGGGGAGCATTTACTAGACTCTGCAAGGATTTCTACAGGACATTCAATTCCACATCCCATGTCTAGATTTCCGTTTCTACCCAAATTACAGAAGGAAATAGGTACAGTCAAAGGAGTCCTGGAAAATAATGGTTGCATTATCCACTGGATGGGTTGGTGGTATCATGGTTTATAGTCAGACATTCCCAGCCATTTCAGGTCACCATTCGGCCTCTGGAAACTCTCAACTTAAGTTATTAGAAAATGCAGAGACGTGAAGCACTTCAATAATGTTTCTTTTTTCTAAATATTGCTGGTACCACACATCCATTGAAAGAAAAAGACTGGCTGAGAAACGACCTGAAGAATCTTGAGTTTCAAAGCTCCCCTTGCAGGGAGCCATCCTAAACAATATTGCAGTCTTGAATCACCTTTCAGGGCTAAAGTCTTCTCTTTGGAATCCTCAGTGCTCGGAAGACAAGTCACCAGGATTCTGACAAATTCAAGAACAGTGGGTCTTGTGACCCTCTCAAGTATGTGTTTCCTGTGCTCAATCAGCTTGTCAGCCTTTCATCCCCAGGTTCTGAAAGAAGTTTCTCCAGGCAGCCTTTTCCACATATATAACTCAGAAATAAACATGACAAAATGAATATATGACTGTTCTTGGAGCATCAGAGAAAATGACATGGGTGTGGTTTGTCCACAGCACCTTTAACTGGACGGTCCCCTTCCTTTCGTGCCTGGCCTGTTTGATTCTCGCAATGGCCACCATCACCTTGTACTTCGTTCCACTTCGGTACATGATTTTAATCTGGGGTAAGTCTGGCACGTTTCTTTTGCTTACAATCCATTTCAGGTAAGAACCAATTACTCCTTTTTAAAGCGCGGCTGTAAACTTTAAATGTGCTCTTGTTGGCAATTAAACATGAGATTAAGGAAAGCATTTGGGGAACAAAAGCTTCCAGGACCTCCCTGAAAAGGCCAGTGGCATGACTGATCAGCACAGATATTTATAGGCCTCTTGCATAATTGCAATCAAATAAAAATGTGATTGTGCATACGATTTCCCCTGCGGCTTTCGTAGTCATGAATACTCTTGAATAATATATTATGGTGGCCTAGTAACTTTCAGGAACACTGTTATTCGAACAGTGAGCAAACACCTGCGTCTTGCCCTTTATATGATGTAAAAGGAGATGTGGATACTGCCAGCTTGTTTGTGACACCCCATCTCTCTTGGAGGAAGTAATAACCTCAGTTCAGTGGCAGGGAAAGGGAAGGGCAGTAGGTGACTCCCTCCCCAGTGTCTGAAAGGAGAGGAAGCTGTGATTTAGCAGAGGAAACAGTCTGCCTATATGAAGTGTAGCTGCTTGAAAAAAGTAGAAACCAAAGTGTCCAACTCGAAATAAATGCCATGACCTGATGCCCTACTCAAGCTAGCAATGGCACAAAGAGCAAGTAGTTGGTGGTTATTGGTGTCTGTGCCTGGCTAGGCTCTGGGGTGATAAAGTAGAGAGCATGGCAGTACATTCATCCTTGCAGGAGGAGGCAGCACTTATCCCCAAGAGTTTGCCAGTCCTGGCTTTCCATGGCTGGGCTCCTCTGCCTGCTGGTGAGTCGTCTGTCAGCCTCAGCCCAGACACCATCAAAGGTTAAGATGTCCAGAGAAGTTCCAAGTCTGTGAGCCTGTGCTGAGTGCATTTCTCTTTAAGCAAAAGCTAGGGGCCTACAAATGGTTGGATAAAAGCCACCCCCTTTTTTCTAGACCTTTTCAAAGAGAACCCATGAAGATAGAATCTTCTAATGAGAAAAGCCAAACCGAGTCTTTCAGAAATGGAAAAGCATCATGGGAAAAGAGAATAACTGATAAAATGTCAGAAGTGGAGTGAATTTGAGAAAGCTTAATCTATTCATTTTCTGTTTTGTCCAGTAGCTGAAAATCCTATACAAATAAACCTTTCTGCTTTGTAGCAAACCCAAGAGAAAAAAAGTGTGTGTCTATATATATGCATATATATTAAAATATATAAAAATATATATTCTAAATATATATTATATAAAAATATATTTAAAATATATATGTATATATATTTTTATTTCCTTCTAACTCTGTTTAAGGGCCCCTTTT
Organism: Solenodon paradoxus; assembly: GCA_004363575.1. Taxonomy (NCBI): domain Eukaryota; kingdom Metazoa; phylum Chordata; class Mammalia; order Eulipotyphla; family Solenodontidae; genus Solenodon; species Solenodon paradoxus. The sequence continues at coordinate 152,824 of RJWH01002339.1, forward strand.
ATTCCGAATAAGCTTCACTCTTGGGGAAAGCCTTCTATATCTGGTGTTTTGTTTTTATTTGTGCCGTTTTGTTTCATTTTGTAATGATTCTAGCATATTAGTCTATCGTTGACCCTGGATTAGAGAGCATCAAGCTGTACACTTTGACTGTGAAGGAATATTTTATAAAAGTATTTCCTGAATGTCTGAAACACTGAGTGTTTTCTGTATAAACAAAATAATCTCATCCTTTCTTGTTTTTTATTCAGTATTAATTTCTAAATCCACTTACTAATCACATTAACAGCACAGAATTTTTTTTTTTTTTTTTTTTTTAAGGAAAAGGACAGGCAGGAATGAAGGTAAATGGGCAGGCAGGAAGAGAGAGGAGGAGGAAGCTTTTTTATTTACTTTATTTATCGTCTCATCTTATTGTTCCCCCAGTCCCTGGAAGGGAGCTCAGGTTCGTGGGATGTCTGTGGACTGTGCTCAGCCAGAAGTGGTGGACCCAACCACTACTTCCCCAGAGTGTGCCAGAGCACAGATCTTAGAATGGCTGTTTGACCCTAACCAAAAGATGATTCAGAGTTACCATCATTTGGCTGGTACTTCATTCATTTTTAAGTGTGTGGACATTGTTGGCATCATTGCTTGTTAACTGTTGCCAGGATTTGTCCATCATCCTGGTGCATGATTATTTTTCTGCATCTTTTCCTCCCCAAAGGAGGCTATGCTTTATTTCCTCCTTTCATTGTCAATATGGGGACTCCAATTCATCTTTCTATCTACCCAAATCTATTTAACTTCTCATCTTATCCTCCAAAAACTCAGCATCTTTCCAACACCAATTTTTGCATGACTTAAAGAGTCATTGTTCTACTTACCTTTCAGCTGATGCATGAAATTATTTAATTGTATGGAGATTATAATGCTCACCTGGGCCCCCAGTAACCCTTGGAGCTTTAGAATCCATGTTTGGTTCTTCACTTTTACATTCTAGACAGAGGTTCGTAGTTTATTGATGAGCTCGCCATAGACAGGGCAGTCAGAAGCCTTCGTCGTCTATTGCTCATCTCATTATGTGAGTCTGCCATGACATCATGGATTCTAGTCTACATTTCTAATAGAAATTCTTTCCAAAGACAAATTAGTTTACTAGTTAGCATGAACTAGACAGTCTTTTGCACAACCCTTATGTGATTATATCCCTGACAGAGACTTTCATCTAGAAGAAAACTTCATATGTTACATTTCTAGTGCTCCTTTTAACCTTATTAAAGATGAGACTTTCTTCATCCAAGTTACTCACTTACATTGAATCCTCCAAGAGGTGACTGAGGTCCTACATTTTTTTTGTTGTTGCATGTTTTGAGCACTTTAAAAGAAAATGGTTTAACTCCTTTCTTTATTTTATTATCCTAAATAACATTGGTACATATTTTTTAAGTATCAGCATCATTTACCATTAAGCATATAAAAGCAGTCTAATTTCTCAAAGGTCCTGAGGACTATTTGTTGACTCACTAACTTCTTGGTAAAGTTGTAAAGAAGTGAGACTCTTTCTTTAGTTCTCTAATCCCTAGTGTAACTAGTTATAACTAATAAGTAGTGACACGTAGCTGATCTCTAGCAAGTACATGAGAAATAGTCTTTGAGCAGATGAGTCTTCAAGTCTGTGCTTTACATGGAAGACATCTATATACTTGGCATTTTTTGAATCCCACCTGGTGTGGGAATATAATTTTCAAAAATTCAATGAGAACTTGTTTAAGAGAGCCAATATTTTCTTGAGAAAATCCTATCTACTGAATATCAGTGACTTATTTAATGTATGTATTTCTAGAAGGCAGGGCATTTCGTAGGATTCCTTCCACTTAGGGATTTCTGTCTCTTTTGTGAGCTTTCCCACAATCCTTCTGTTCTCTTCTTTATCATAGATGCTTTAGCGAAAAATCATTTTCCATTTCCAACATGAGTCACCCATGTTTTCCCAAGGTAGATGTGCATTCTCCAGGGTAGAGTCTGAACTTCTTGAAAGATGCCTTGTTAAACTTTCTACTTCATTTGATAGCACCGTATCTCTTGCCTCGAAGACACTCAGAGTTTGGTACACGATCAAGCAAGGAACCTGCCCCATCTCATTCACCCCAACCAGTGTATTGCAGTAAAGGCTACATGACAGTTGCTCATATGAGTATCTGAAAAATAGTGTTATAATTCTGTTTCAAGTTGTTATTCTCCAGTGCCCTTATGTGTAAATCAGACACATAATTTCTTCTCTAGCTCCAAGTGATTTTTTTTTCGAAAGGAAATGTGCAGGCAGGAATGAAGAAGAGAAAGAAGCGTTTTATTTGTTTTATTTAAGTTGCTCATCTTGGTTTTTCCTTCCAAACCCAGGTTTTGAACTTGGATCCTTGGGATGTATGTGGATTACATCCAGTAAACCTGGTCATTAAGTCACCGGGGCACAACAATGATTCATTTTTTTCTAGAGATCTTATTTTACTCCACTGATCCTTTCTGTTTATGATCATTAAATGATAGTGCCTTTCCCACATAGTACCCCTTGATATTTGGATCCAGTTAATTTTTTGTCCTTTGTGGTTTTTTTCACCAAAAAAAAAAAGATATAAATTCACAGCATTGTTCAGGTTAAAAAGTCAAAAGGCATGTCTAGCATACTAACGGCTAAGCCACACTTCCAAATTGTGTTTATGATCACATGCCGGGTAGTATGAAGACTTTCCCATCATCCCTTCCTTTGGATTCTTGGTTTATTTGTCTTTATGGTAATGATGGTGCCCCCTTCACTGTTGTGAAATTTCATTACAAATATCTTCTTGCCTTTGTTGTTCACTGTGATTCTCCCATCAGCCTGGAAGACTCTGTGGTTCTTTATTATCCAAATTATAAGAAATCTGAGGCAAGGAAGGTTAAGTGGTTTGTCTGAAATCACACAGCCAGTACACAGTGAAACCCTGACCCAAGGCCTTTCTATTCCTACACCTTAACCTTTGTTCTTTGCACATTGTCCCTTAAAGATGACTGACGGGAGTCTGTGACCCTCTGCTGACACCTGGCCCCTCCTCCAGTAAGTAATACGGAGGAATTAATATGCTTAGCACCTTCAGAAACAAGGTGTGCTTTTGAAGCATGCAATCTGAGTGCTTATCATTTTTATTCTAACAAAGTTTCTCGAGCATGGATAGATTCTGTGCATTGTGGGCCACGTCTGCCCTTTTTGGTAGATTTGAGCTACTATGCAGGTTTATAATCTTCTCCGACTGAGAATGCAGTGTTTTGATCGTCTGTGATATTATCCCTGCCTTGCTGTTCATTGTAAGACTCCAGATGCGTGCACTATATATAATTAACAATAGAAGATATATCTTTTCTCAATACGTCTTTGTCTCCCTTCATCATTTTGCCTTGTCTGTTTTCTTTTGCCAAAAAACCCATGCTACAATTAAATGTCTTTACAACAACACAGTGAAAGTATTTTAGTTTAAAGAAATGCTGGGGGAAATTTTAGTTTGAAACATGAGGCTCGCTAGGGGGGTAGATATGGTGGAAAAAACACAGGACCGTTTTGACTTGAGAGAAAAGGGATCTTTGCAGAAAGCCCAGCCTCACCACCAGCTCACCATCTACTCCTGAACCATGGCTGCTGCCCATTGGCAAAGCTCATACAGATCTGACCTCTAAAGAAATACCTGGAGGTCAGCATTGTATCAGGGAGCCGGCCACCCAGGAAGTCCAGCCCTTAGACAAAAGAGAAGTAACGTTTAATGCCAGAAGACAAATAGCAAAACTTTTCTAGGCTGGAGCTGTGGAATGGTTCAAGGTGACCTTGGCTTCAGAGTAAGGACCAGTCAGGGCACCATCCTGGTAAGAATTCGTTCGGTATCATTGGAGTTGACAAGGCCTTCAAGAGATGGCCCTGTACTCCATAACCAGAACTTTAGAAGCCCCCTCGTCTTTCTGCTGCTAAAACTCAGCAGGAAGAAAGGGTTGCCCTTTTTTGAAAAGACCAAAGCTTGTGAGTTCTGGATGCGGGCACAGCAGCTCCCAGGAGCCAGGGAGACAAAAGGTGGTTGAGAGGAGCTCCCCTCTGAAAAGGAAATCGTGGTCAAACTTGTTCTGGACACGCCCAGATACTCGAGATGCGGGTACCAGGGAGGGGTTGCCGTACAGCGTGTTGGCATCCTAAACCTGGAATCCCCTTCTCATGATCCCTGTCCTTGTCCTAAATTAGCCTGCACTCCTTCGCCTAGACAAACCCCCGCACCCGTGCTGCCGTCCATAAATTAAGTCAGCCACCATCGTCAGATAATTTTCCAATAATAACTTTCACAGTTTCCTGCAGCATTGAAGCACAATCAACATGTCGAGTTCTGTTCTGCCGCGAGAGAAAAGAAGGCTGTGAAAATGAGGTGGCGGGGAGGGGAGAGCGATTTCTGCAGTTTCTTCTCAGCAGCAGCAGAAACCAACTCCGCCCTCCCTCTCCCCACTGTCACTGTGGTCCAGAGCCCCCAAGCTGGGACTTGTTGGGGCTGATGATGGCCTTTTCCCAACTGGGACGTGTGTTTTCTGAGCAGAGAGGCTGTTAATCAACGTAGGCCCCAAAGCCAACGGGTTTCCCAGCTTTGCTGAGTGTCTCTGCCGCCCTGCTGCTGGGACTGTAATGGGATTTTCACAGCTGAAGGAAGCAGTGCTTCTCTTCCGCCTCCCGTGCTTGCTTCCAGAAAAGGCATGAGTGGATGATTCCACATGACCGCAACCTGGGCATGACTGGAGGGCCAGTAATTGTTTTCACACTCATTTTCACTTATGAATTCTGCCCCTTCCCCAGTCAGGCAAGTTTTTAAATATAAAATAATAGTCTGTACATGCGGACATACATACGCACATACACACATACATACATGCATATTTACCTGCAATATGGCAGATATAGACAACTCTCGGTGCTTCTATTTTGCAGGCATAAATAAATTTACTAAGAAGCTTCGAAATCCCTATGCCATCGACAGCAATGAGCTACTGGACTTTCTCTCCAGGGTGCCATCTGATGTTCAGAAGGTATGTAATGAGCGGTCACCGCCACCAGCAGCCCCGACACTGAAGTCTGGCCAGCCCCGAAGCCAGAGGAGCACGAGGCTGGGCGTGCGAGTCGTGGAGATAATGAATCTGAAAATCCTTAGCAAGACCTGACTGGCAGGGAAGAGGCAAGAAAACCTTTGTTCAGAGCTGGAGATGATGGGAAGATCATCCTGAAAAAGAGCTACTTAAGAATGATCTGGAATCCATACTGCGTAGCTGCAGTGTGTGGTGTTTCTTCTCTCCTGTTTGCTTCCCCAAGGAGGATCAGATGGGCTGGGGTCGGGGGTAGGCTGAGACTCAAGGCTGGGGAGAGTTGCCTATTTTCCTCTTCTTCTGGTCAGCGGGCATTTTAGGGGAAGAAGGGGACAAGAGGATTATTCTCTTCATTCTTGTGTATTCCAATTATCTCCAGGGCTCCCCTTCTATCCCTTTCCTTCTGAAGATGTAGGGATGCTGCGGGCAAAGCCCCCACTTTGTCTAATACACATGAGGCTGAGCCGGCATGAAATAATGTGAGATCAATCAGAGTATTATTCACAGGTAATGGTCACTTAGTCCAGCAGCGTCTCATTTCTGTGGATACATAGAGATTAACCGACCCAACAATAGCAGCGAGTTTCTTAGAGCTGTCCAGTCCGGGCTCCTGCTGATGTAACTGCTATAAATTCAGAGTATGAAGGTCAGGCAGTGGTTTCTGTAACAGAGACAAGAGATCATAGAATAGGTAGATGGAGAGATCGTGGCATGCAGAGCATTGTGATGATCAGAGACACAATCCTCTGTTATGGGAGAGAATCCATTTGCATTTCCAGTTCTGTCTAAGATCTAGAGACTCCATGATACTGTTTTTCTTCAACCTGCATTGTATGATATGCAGAGCTATTCATAGACACTCGACAAATACAGATTTACTTGTTCACATTTGTCTGACATGATTGTAAAACAGGAACCTGGCTCTGGCTTATTTTGCATGGCAGATGAACGGATGGGTCATCCCCGGCCATCTACCAAATGTAGCTTGACTTAGGTTTTGGGGCAGAATGTCCTTGGGGAGTTTGCCACAGAAAGCTAAGTGGAGTGAACACATGTGGTCTGCGGCACAAGACTTTAAATCAAAGCCATTCTTCCACCAGCCTATCAGAACCCATGTGCCAAAGCAATGCAACTGTGAGATGCCATCACTGGCTTGACATTGTAAGTTCATGTTTGCAACCTCGGCTGGAAATTCCACTCGAGAACCCCCAGGGATCGTCTGTGAACAGAGACAGGTGCTATGCACTCAGAGTTGCATGAATAGACACGACAAAGACGCCTTCAAGGAAGGCACACAGTATGCCAGTCAGAAATCTATCAGCAAGAGCGCTATTGTGCCTAACGCACTAGGTAGTTTGCGCCAGGGGGGCACCCAAGTCCTTGTTCGTATCACAGGTGTTTCAGCCATTACATTGTCAATGAAATTCACTTTTAAGAGCAATCATAATAAGTCAGCAGCCCACTATCCATTGCAACATTTTTTTTTTTCCTTCTTTGGCCAAAAAAAAAAAAACCCCAAAAAATACCTATCTGTAATTTGCAGAGATTTTTCCCCCTGAGATTTTAGATATCTTTTAATGAATAATTCTTAGCGAGTTGCTGTATCATGCCTTAAGATAAACATCCCCAAGAGGCAGTGTTTAAGTTTCCTTCTAGTTGACTCTGGCTGCACACACCCTGAAAATCCTCTTGTAGAGGCAGCCTGCGCAGGTAGAAACCCATGCATCTCATTAGAAAAAAAAAATCTGCTTTTAATATTTTGGTTTCAAGAAATGATGCATGACTTCTCAAATCCTTCCTGCAATTAATCCCTCCATGTTCCTGTGTTTAGAAAATGATTCATTACCTTTGAACCATCCTTCCTTTGCCTGGGATTGTCCTGGGGGAGCCATTAACACGCTCAGTGGGGAGCTAGGGTTACCTAAGCACTGCGTCACGCCTGTTTGTTTTCACAGGTGCAATACTCGGAATTAAAATCCTGCAGCAGCCAGAGTCCCCTCCGGAAGAAGCGAAGTGCCCTCTAGGACACACGCCTCTGGACACCAGCACCCGACCCTGTGCGTGGTGGATTAGACCAAGAGTGTCTCTCTTTCGGTGATCCTGGGGCATCATTCTGCGGAGCCTTTGTGTGTTATCTCCCCTTCCTCACATGCACAGATGCACGCACGTGTGCCCATCCGCAAGCACGGGCATCCTAGCTGTCTAACAGTTCACTTCCGACCAAGGGAATAGTCCAGAGACTGCACAAAACACCTCCATTCTCAAGTCGGTGAAGCCAGGTTGCCATGAGTCTGAACCCCTCCCTGAAAACAGCCGGGAGACCCGTTGGATTGGAGAGTGACTTTGAACTTGTTTTTCACATGTCCGACAGTCTCATTAAGATTCAGTTATTTCCACTTCTCACTCCCACACTCTCTCCGATTCTTAATCACGAGAGCCAGTTTTTCTTCTCCTCTGAGTGAACAAGTCTTTGAGTCTCATCTCTACCCAAATAATGTCATTTATAAATAGATCAGCCCAAGATTAGCCCAGATCGTTAGAAATCTTTCTGCTGTGATGACTTGAAGATTTCTACATCAATTTCAAAACTCCTCAGGGCCGGGTTGGTCAGCTGCTGGTGCAGGGTTCTCCTGGAAAGTTCAAAGGGATTCCAGCCATTGAGTGAAGAGTTCATGAAGTATTTGTGCTATTTCTTCTGACTTGATTTTTGTTGACTTCCAAAAAAAACAATTGACCATATTAGATAAAACTTTAGAAAGAAGGCAGGGTGGGGTGGTGAACGAATAATTTCTGAGACTGTTTAGAAAGATAACGACTCCAGAGACAGGGTCTAGCAGAAGTGACCGCGTAGCTGAGTGTCAGTCACTTCGTTTACTCGAAAGTTTGAGCAGAAAGTAAAACTACTGGCTAAACTGATCTTTTCTTCCTCTTAGAGCCATAATCAGTTACACAGAATAAAAATATATCTCAGAAACCCATTCCCAGAAGAGTGTTACCCCACAGTCTTTCCTGGGAAATCCCTAGTTCCTGTCGGCCTCACCATTTCATAGCACCCCCCGGAGGAAAACCCCAGTTTTGTGTGTATATAAAATGTATGCAAATATCTGTGTAAAGGCTATTTAAACTGTAAAGACTTTATCTGTTGACACATACTGTGTATATGCATATATGTGTGTAGATAAGAGTATATATGTGTGTATGTACGTATTGTAAAGAAATGTTGAAGTAAAAAGGCCCTGATTTAATAGTGAGTTTTCCTATGTTCTTCCCTCCTCTGGGTTATCATTTAATAATCTCAAAGAAACTGTTTATGAGAAATGCCAAAGATTCTAAACCTTATCATTCTGTCTCTGTTTTGCTTCATATTTTACCTTCCTGGGTTGCTTTCTGGCGGAGCCAGATTTTTGCCTGATTTGATTTACTTCAAGTTAATGAAGCTGGCTGGATAAGAGCCTTGCAAAAATTATAAAAGCTCCAGTAAATCTCTTAGTTGTGCATACAATGGATATCCAAGAACCTCTTTTGTTCAACCAGTTACTCAATCTTCTGTGTAAACAATGCCTCATTGTCTCACTCCCAACCATCATCTAGTTTATCATAATCTGTCATTTTGTAACAACCCAAGCCAGACATTTTTTTTTAAACAGACTTGTGAGATCTGATCAGTCATTTGAATGAAAACTTTCAGCAGCAAAATAACCCCTTATTTATTCAAAAGTGCTACCAATAGTTTATTGTTGTTCTTTTGCTATAGAACAGCAAAATGAAATAATTTGTCCGACAAGAAGGCAAGATTTGTTAGATGTCTTTCCTCAGCAGCCTGGCGAGCATTTACAGGGTGTTAAGTGTGAGTTACAAACAGCAGGTGAGGTGCCGGAGCAGGACCACGGCAACCTTTAATCGATGATATCTGGAAAAGAATCATTCATTGATTAAACAGACATGGGATGCTGAAAATTACCATTCATTGTAAGTGAAACATTAAGATTTGGACAGGTAATCAGAAAGCATGTATGAAAGATTCCAGAATGTTTTTGATAAAATGTATGTGTTATGGACTCATTGTGTGATCATGAGAGAGAATTTAGTAGGAATGCTGGAGTCTCGCCCAGGTCTTCTTGCACATTTCTAGCCCTGCCTGGATGACCTACAGGCACCTCTCCAGACCTCTTCGTTCTGTTCCTTCCATGCATGTTGGACGCTAAGCCCAGTGGTCTCATATTGGCTTCATTTCCCTGCTTGGCACTGACAATCATCCGTTCAGACTGAGAGGCCCTGGGTATCTCCCTTTTTTGTTTCTCATTGCTGTTTTTCCTGTCTTCCAACTTGTACGATTGTGGAGATTCCATGTTGACATGTTCTCTTGTCCATTTCTATCTTATCTGTTTCTGATCACCCCCACCCAGGTTGACTAAGGTCCCCTGGAGCCCTTCCCCAAGCACGACACTGGTGCCAATTACATGATGTCAGGCTGATCCTCTTTGGGAGTCATCTTTCCACCTGAAATAACTGCTTTGCAATTTCTCAAGAAATTCTACCTGCCCTCCTCAAATCTTTCAAAAAATCTCCTGACCCAGATAGGTTTTCTCAGTGCCTTGCCTGATAGGGATCTTACTTTCCTTGTTTGCACCCCCATATCTTATATATCTTTCTGGCATCAGCTATGTTCCACCATACCTCTTGTTACCAGAGCCTTTGATCCCAGCAGCTCCACTGGATAGTTCATCCTATCTGGCACCTCAGGATGCTCCATCGATACATGTTTAACTGACTGGGTCATAGATGATTGTTCCCTTTTCCCTTACATGTGTGACTCTAGGAAAAGAGGACTGAGCTGGACAGACAAGACTGGTCTGTTCTATGAGCCTGCTCTATCCTTCATACTAAATGTTGCACTTACATTGTGTGATGTTATTTATTAACTCTGCCATGTTAGGTATAAACTTTTGAATTAAAGGATGTCTTCCATCTGGAGAATTCCTTACCTGCCTGTCAAAAGGAAAATCCTTATTTGTGGGTGGTAAAATAATTCTTTGAATCTTTGTCATTTATCATTTAATGTGTATATTGAACAATAATACGCTGTTGAAGAAAAAAGAAAAAACAGACTAGAGTCCCTTGGTAGAGCCAAATATAAAACAGATTCAAACAGTGGCCTGATAGTCTCAGATTCAGTTTTTAAAAAGAGCAGTCTAGTTGTGGTGGGTAGACTAGCAATGATGAAGGGTGGCAGAAGAGGCATTTGTAGGACTCCTGACAATTGACAGTAACCTGGACTTTCAAATAATGGCACTGGAAAAAGAAAAATATATCATGAAATTGGGAGATGGGAGATAAAGAACAGCACTTGAACTGTTTCTGGATTATAGGGTGAAAGAGGGACTTGATCAGGGACGACTCCGTGATATGGCGTCTGGGCTAGGAAGATGGTGCTGCCATTTGTGAAGGGAGATGATAGCAGCAGTCATTGGTGGAGTGACATGAGCCCAGTGTTAGAAGGTGTTGAATTTGAGATTTTGCCTTAGAGGCTTTAAATGGGGATGTCCAAGAGCTGACTGAATATCTGGCTGTGGAATTCAGAGAAGAAATACACTGCACCTGAGAGACATAAATTGAGGGGCCAATATTCATGCAAGATGATTCAAGAGACTGAATGTAACACTCAAAGGCATGTAAGTAGCAATGATTCGACTGAGAGTACAAATGGCCATAGAATCAGAGAGGAGAAATGTGGGGAGCAAATGTTGTCATAGAATCCAGACTAAGAGCACATTTGAAGAAATCAGGTGTGGTCACTAGTGCTAAATTTTGCTGAGATCACATTAAGTTGAGGACAGATAATTTTTTTTTTTTAATGACATGTCAAGTTAGAGGGGTCCATGGCTACAAGTCACTTCAGTGGAGTGGAAAGAATGGAAACCAGATATGGGATGAGAAATGACTGGATGTGTCATGAACTCCCTATTCCTACAAAAAATCACTATGGATATGAGAGAGTTTTAACCAGGTTCATTATTTATTTAAAACTGCTCCCTGTCAAAATCCACCTCTCCTTTATGTAAAGATTAATCTAACTGTATGGCAACACAATGGTTGGAAAATCGAAATAAAATATCCTGTGAAACCATGTGGAGTTAACTGATAATTGAAAGTTGACTTCTAAATAATGACTTAAGATGTTTACCTCTTTATATAATCTCTGTGTAGAGCTTGGCATTTTAACATAATTACTGAGGGAAAATGAATACTCAAACACATCAGAATTGTTAGCAATTTATAGCACTTACCAAATACCAGTTACTTTCTAAGTGCTTTAGACATAATATGAAATTCTTTTAAATACTTACGGGAAAAAGCCATCAATTTTTACAAATGATCCCAAAAACTGCAAAAAGAGACAATAATTTTCTGCATACTTTATGAGAGCAGTATAGTCCTCCTTCCAAAACCCCACAAGGCTATACAAGAATGGAAGATGACCAAACCTCTTATGAATACCAATATGCAATTATAAAAGCTATATAAACCATTACACCAAAACATTGGTTAAAAAAAGATTATTAAATAGATTCAGGGCTTAGGGGAGCCAACATATTAAGATGTTAATAGAATAAGTGTGAGTCCAATAAATATATTATTTTGCAGAAATTAATCAGCAGATTCTAAAATGCATATGTAAACGCTAGTTCGAGACTAACCAGGGGAGTATTTTAGATGACTACAGCTAGCAGATATCAAAGGGCTTCATAAGGATATTTTAACTAAGACAATGTGATATTGACACAATGGTAGGACTAGTACATCAGAGAAATAAAAAAGACCAAGAACAGACCCACACGTATGTAGTGATTTCTGACCTAATCTGTGTTTAAAACAGCACCAATAAACTGAATGTTGACCCCATCTTAAACCATTCACAGAAGTCAATTGCATGCTGGGGCTTCCCAAATCCAATTGCAGGTCCCCAGACTAGAAGGCACCATAAATATTTCAGAAAAAAAAAGACATAAGAAAATGTCTTCCTGTCTATATGATAAAGAGTTCTTAAGCTGGAAACAAGATAATAATCATAAAGGGAAAATGGTGATAACATGTTGACAATTAAACTTTATCTTTTCCTCAAAAATATGATAGAGTGAAAAAATAAAAGAACGTATATAGTTTTTTTGTCTACCCCTACAAAGAATTCTATTCCGATTAGAGAGATTTTCTACAATGAAAAGGCAGACAACTAAGGAGAAAAGTAGTGAAAAGACTTGGACCCTTAAAAAATAAAGCCGATCCAAATAACCAGCAAACACAAAAAGGTGCTCAAAAGCATTAATCATCAGGGATATGCAAATTAAAACCTCTTACACACAACACTCATGCACTCACTCACTCCCAAAAGGACACTACACAGAGCCAGATTGGCTGAAATGACAATATTGTTATTGAGTAATGTCAAGGATACACAAACACATTCTCTCATACAATGTATGAGTATGTAAAATGGTACAACTACCTTGAAAACCAGTCTGGTAGGATTTATCAAAGCTGATGTTATGACCCTGTAACCCTTCCCCTAACTTCAGTCTCAGGTATCTGCCCAACGGATGTGTGAGTATATTCAATAAAAGCATGCCCACGAATAGTCTCAGCAGCAGTGCTTGTTTAATTCCCAAACTGGAGACAGTGTTATATCCACCAGTACCTGAGCTGACAATAAGTTAGGATTGCAATGAAAGAGTAATATTACATGGATCACGGTTACATGGATACATTTCACAATCAATGTTAAGTAAAAGAAACACAAGATCCTGCATGAGTTAAATGCAACATCTGATTTCATTTATGTAAAGTTCAAAGAAAGGTAAAACAATCTTAGTTTTCCAGGTCAGAAGGTTGGGGGTATATCCTTAAGAAGCTTTATAGGTAAGATGCTGTTAATGTTCTCTTGTTTTGGTCAAAATTCTAGTTACATGAACTTATTTGCTTTGTGTAAATCATCTGAGCTGTAAAATTATGGTTTGTATAATTCTCTGCAGATTTACTAAAACGGATGTGGGAGGAAGAAAAGAAAGAAAAAGCTATGAGGCATAACAATTTACCCCTAATTTATAATTAAAGAAACTGAGGCCAACCACCATTAAGTATTTTAAACAAGAAATAAAAGAGCCAATTCCAATGAATTATTGAAGTTGTGTTAAGAGGTCAGAATCATTTTAAACAATAAACCCAAAGCGACAGTTGCTACATCACTTTCTTGCATGTGAGTGTTCCATTTTATTTTAACATTATAAGTTAATCATTGTTTTGAAAAGAGCTTTATTAGCACAAGTACTAAAAATGGCTTCCTTGAACTAATCACCTATTGAAACATTAAAAAGTTACTTTACATGAGCAACTGGCCTATAAAAACCTTAGGATTGAAAGGGTTCCAGAAAACTTTAGCTTTTTATAGGTTATACTTAAAGCTGGTCGAGCCTGGCCTCCTGGGAACACATATCACACTCGGGCAATCCATTATTTTTCTCTTTCTGCACATTTAAACTTGCAGAGCAAAAGTGGTGATAGAAGTATTTTGACTTCTAAGAAAGTTCATGTTTACTCTCCTACCAGAGGAAATATGAAAATATGAGAGAGACAGAGAGAGAGAGAGAGAGAGAGAGAGAGAGAGAGAGAGAGAGAGAGAGAGAGAGAGAGAGAGGTTGGATGGATACATAGATGACTGATGTAGGGACAGAGAGAAAATTTTCCCTTATCTCTCTAGGTTTTTGAACTCATTGAAAAGTCAGATTAACATTAAACATTAGACAGATACGTAGGAGAAAAAGAACTTTAATTACTTATGTTAATTCTGGAATAAATAGGTCAAGAGCTTGTATTGTGAACTAAAGGCCTAGGATAATGGATTAGGGCTTCCCCAAGAGTCAAGGTGACTCACTAACAAAAATCATAAGATAAGTGGGAAAATGTGGAAAAATCAGCAATAAGGAGTCAATGACAAGATGAGGACATAATTGGACTATTGGTGGAGAACTTAGTGTGTCATATATAGATGTCGATTTATGATGGGGGCTTATCTTAAATCTCTATAATATTATGATGTTCCTTAAATAAATGTTCCTTCAATAAAATTTAAAACATCAACCAAAACATGCTCTGTAACTAAGTTTGCTCTGTCATATAGATATGTTTACCCAAAGGAAAGATCATTTGAGGAGATCATTCTAAATCTGGGTGATGCCCTCCATCTCACTCAGCTCAAATAATACATGTGCTAAGATGACAAGTTTTGAAAGGACTGTTCTGGACATCTGGAGAAGTCTATTGTTAAATGATAAATAGAAGATAGGTAGGCAGGTAAGTAGATAGGGAGGAATGAAAAGAGGGAAGGAAATGATGAATGGGTGGGTGCTTAATAGAAGGATGGATGGAAATATATATATATTTATATATGTATATATATGTATATATATATGCACACCTATATGCATTGTTGAGGTAGAAAACTTTACCTTCTTAGATTCAGTAGTTGGGGGCCTATGAAGTAAGAAAACTGACAGATTCGCAGTAAAAAAAACAGATTTTATTCATATTTGTACACAAGCAAATTTTCGAAGGAAAGTGACTTAAAGGGGACACTTAAAATTTGGGACTTCACAGGTGAAGGAAAAGAGGAGACAGGCACTTAAGAGAAGACAATGACTTCTGAGAAGACGCAAAGAGAAATGAACTGGAAAGCAATGACTCTCGGGAGAAATAGATGAGTCTCTACGAAACTAGACAGGAGATTTGACAGTCGAGGCCATGCCTCTTTCAGTGTGGTGGCTTCTCATTTTGTCTCTGGTGGTGAGTAAACCTTCCCAGGTCTTTCTTGGGGAGGGAATTGAAAACAATTGAGTTATTTTTGGAGGTTCTACTTTTCAGTTAGTTTTTTTTTTAATTTGGGAAATAATGATCCTGTGTCTGTTGATTCTCAAATGTCTTCTTTCAAAACGTTTTCTATGTGAAAGTGGCAGGTTCTGGACCCCTTCGATATGTTATACATGGATTCATAAATTTTGTGTAATTTCACTTATCTCCAAAGATTAATCTGTAGACTTCAGTCAAGAACCCAAAAACCTATGCTTTCAGGGGAAACACTCACAATTTGCCTCTTTCTGCATGTCAAACCTCAGGGTGGAGACTGTTTTTCTAGGAATTGAATGTCAGTATTCTACTCAATGCCAGGCTTTGAAATCAGCGTTAGTCAATAACAAAGATATTTTCACAATTAACACTGCCTTTCTAGGCTTGAAGTTTTGATTTGCAATCCAACTCTTTATTTTATAGACTACTTTAAAAGAGCCATGGTTCGGGCAGATGGTGCAAATACTCTGGTGTCTGAGCAATTCTAGAACTGTAGAATTTTGGCTGATGAAGGTTCTTGACAGTCTTTTCCCTTGTTTCTTACAAATGGTTACTTGGGGAAGCCATCTATTTATATTAAGTTTTCATATTGGCTGTTTTTATGAAAGACTTCCAAATGAAGAGTATCCTATTCATTTTAATTACCATGCCCCTTCATCTCCCCTCAGTTTTTAGCTTAATTTTTTATTATTCAGCCCTGTGAGACTATGCATAAATGTGATTCATAGGTGTCCCTAAAACTTCCCATTTTGTTTTTAAGTTTTAGTAGTTTCTAACTTCTCTCCCAATATTCAGATAATGCATAAAATTGATACCTTATCTAATCTGTGTTTTACCCACTATCTATCTTTCATAGCCCCAGTTCAGACAAGTCCTTCCTTTAATTCAGAGGCATCACACATGTTACTAAAACAGACAGTTTAGAAGGGGAGAAAACTCACAGTACCCCAAACTGGGACTAGATCAAAATGTAAACCAGTTCTTCCTCCCACTGCATTTCATGAACATTTGACTGTTGCTGACTTGGGTTCAGGTGAGCTCTATGACTGGACACCAGAAAGATAGATGTCCCAAGTCTAGTCTTGGTTCTAGGTACTAATGTACAGTATGTCTTTGGGCAAGTCACTTACCTTGCTAGAATCCCAAGTTCTTCATTTCTAGAATAGAATTATTGACATCCCAGTTATGGGAATTTTGAATAAAGTATATACGTAGTCATCACAGCTCAGGTATGTACTGTTTGTGTCTATGGAATTAGGATGTGTATACAAGAAACATCTTAATCAAGTTTCACAATTGAATATTCTCATGAAACCTGCACCTTGACCCGGAAATAATATTGCTAGCACCCCAGAAGCCTCTGCTGAGCCTGTTTCTAATTCTACCCTTCAAGGGTACACATAGGGTTTCTCAACTCAAAGTTATTGACATTTGGGGCCGATAGTTCTTTGTTGTGGAACAGTGGCACACACATCATTGCAGGGTCTCCTCATCCCTGGTTTCTATCAATTAAATGCCTCTAGGTCTTCTCCCAACATTGCCAAGATACACCAATCGAAAATGTCTCCATTCTTCAGCATAAAATTATTGGTGGGAAACATACTGTAATATACCGATGTTGATTCATAACACCAGGCACCTGAACCCTATAGAGTGCTACTTCAGTGAAAATCTGAAAATAAAATGTCTCTAGATAGTGCCAAATAATTGAGGATGGGGCTTGGGAGGACAATTCTCTCCCAGCTGAGAGTCACTTATCAACTGCTATTTATGTTAGTGGGACCTATGGTACCGGGGACTCCTCTGTGTGAGCTGTCACTTGTTCTGTCTTCTCTCCTTTGTGGTGACCCTTCTGCGGTAACTGTATCAAGAGAAACATCTCAGCACAAAATACTGTGAAGAAGGTTCACTGCCTAACAGTTCTGAAATGCAGGTCGTCCTTGAGTCTGTTTCTCCTGGCTTCCGTCTCTCCTGCTGGTGGAAGTAAAAGTTGGTTCAACCACCTTGGAAAACTGTTTGCAGTATTTTTAAAGTATTTATTCAACTGAACATATGCCTCTCCCATGCCTCTTCCAGTTTTTTTTTTTTTTTTTTTTTCAGAATTTTAGTGAATAATTTCTCTCTGGCCATTTCTGGTTAAAGATCTGAGGTAACTTGCAACCCATGTTAATGTGTTAATTAGCCTGTACACGTCAGTGGAGAGTTATGACTGAAAATATAACTGAATGGAATGAGTCAGTTGGTGAATGTCAGCCAAAAGACATGGACCAAAGTTCTTTTGCATAGGAAAGATTTATTAGTCGTAACAAGTAAAGAGGCACATGATAAAGTACTGCCTCCCCAGTGATCTGGTTTGGGACACTTTACTGGGATTCAGTGGAGGGAGATGGGTCAGGGGTTCACTGGGGAAGGCTCCACATCCACTCTGTAGGCACCAGTTTTCTCATGTATAAGGTGCACAGTTATCTTTAATCAGTACTAGCCCTTTTATGTCTTTTCAGGCCAAGGTTGGACCACCTAGCCTGGTCAGACTTTATTTACTCCCCACAAGATGTTTGTCTATTCCGTTACTACTAGGTTTTAAAATGACCCTTCCATAGCCAAGTCCTCCAGGCCATCAGATTTTGAGGGTGGCTTCATGGTGTGTTTTTCATTGTACAACTAGGCTCTTTGGCTGGGGGCCATTAACAAAAATAAGATCAATTACTTCCTTGATTTGTCCTATAAACAAGTTGAGACGTTCAGAATTAGTATTAATTATTTTGTAATAAAATTATTTTTTTCTAAGTTTGAATCAGATTCCTAATAAGGCCATGGACTTGACTGTCGCTCTGTTTCTGGAATCACTTTTAAACTATTACGCTTCTACTGCGTATTTTTTTTTCCTTGCAATTTATTCATTGAAGCCACTACGTGTTCACCCTGTTGAATTTTTGACCCTCTGTTTAGATGATCGCCTCCCCGTGGTGTCACAGATTGTGTTCACCTGTGTTCTCTGTTCTCGCTAAATGGCCATTGGGAAGAGGTCTTCAGAAAGATCTGTCATGTAAGTGCCTGAGGATTAGATTCTTGATTGTAATGTAAGTGCTGGTTATTGAGTGCTGATTAGGGAGTCATTCATGTTAAAGACGTCATCTGCAATAAACTCCTGTCCAGGTTCACAAGGCGATGAGGGGCTCGGCTGCCCCTCCCCATAGTTCCCCGTTAAGAAAGCCCCTAGACTTACCTAAGTGACCAGTTAGGCAACCCTGCTTTTCCTTCCCCACACTTTAACTCTTGCTCTTACCTTAAAATTCACCCATAAAGAATGAAACAGTGAAACCCTACACACACCTCCCCAAACCCTAATGAGGACAGAGCCCCAGGTTCTGCTCCACACGTTCTATCAGGGACCTCTGCGTGTGGCCTGGGGGTTCCCAGGACTTGCACGAACACGCCTTGTTGCTTCCAAGTTCCCTGGTGATGGTGACGGGAGTGTGTCCTGCGATCCTAGCAAGGACCACGAGAGCCAGTCCTTGCAGCCACAACGTTGACTCCAGTTGGAAAAATGTCTCTGGAGCCTCCCTGGGGACCCAGGTGAGTGACTTTTCATTTCCAGCTACAGCATCACTCCTGGCAGGCTGACACGGACAGAAAAGAGACTCGTGCTTTTTGAAACTTTCAGAGAACTGGTGTTCTGGACAGCAAGACACATCTGTTGGCAATGATGAAAGTCTAGATCCGTTCATTCATTAGCACTGCAAGTAGGGACACCTTAACTCAAGCCTTTCTCTTGTACTTATCACTTTACACTTCTGAAGAGAATGATGCCTCGTCTGCTATTCTACTGTGGGTCACCCTTCACTTTTTAGAGGGAGCTCAGGATGCTTTCCCTTTACTGACCAGTTTTTAAAATAATAGTATATTCATTAACATCTAATTTTGATAGATTAGACTTTTTGTCTCATGATGAGTGAATAAAATTAAACATTTTGTGTGAGTTTTGAATTATTGCCATTGTTTTCCTCAGATACCAATTGTACCATCTTTGGCCACTGGACATGGTGAGCGATACACACTTAGTAGAAACCTCCATCTGACACTCTCTGGTCATCCTGGGCAGTGACAGGAGTCTAGTGACCCGCACCTGATTCCCTCACCAACCCACAGTCAGCACATTTCTGAATTTTTCCAGTCTCACAGGTGAGAAGTTTTAGCATAGCTTCAATATGCATTTCTTATTGGGAGAAATGCTTTTCATCCGCTGAAACTCCATTTCTCTTTCTCTTTCTAGGAATTTGATCATTTCTCTTGTCCACTTTTGATTATAGATCTTGGTATATTGTATATTTTTAGAAATGAATTAGAAAGGAATATCAACTCCTCAAATGTGATGTAAGCTGCAAATGTGTTTTCCAAGTTTGTCAGTTTTTAAATTCTCTGATACCTTTCGTGAAAAATCATTTTCGTGGCTATTTTTTTTTTTTTTTTATAAAAGTGTTTATTTGTATTTTTTTTTCAACTAACACTAGATTTTGATGCATTGTTGAGGGAGTTTTTCTCTTTTCCAGGTCCTAGAAGAACTCACCATCCTTTTTGTTTGTTAGATTTCTTAATATTTGACTGATTTTTTTTTACTTCTCCATTTAAATCTCTGCTCAGTTTTCATCTGGATCAAAGTTGCTGTCAATATGTAAATGACGGGGTGTGTCCTGATGGAACAGCTGTTGGGTCAAATGCCTCCAAGGGAGCAGGCCATCCTGGGCGGGGGAAGCAATCAGTATGAACAACTAAATAAAAATAAAGATGCTTCCTCCTCCTCTTTTTTCCTGCCTCCCTGCCTACTCACCTGCATTCTTGTCTGCACCTTTCTTTTAAAAAACAAAGTCAATGGCAGTCTGGTTTTCTATTATTTAGAAGTGATTACTGTTTTTCCTGGTTCGTCTAGTTGATTTACTCAAAAATTGTCTCAGTGTTGATCATTCTGGTGCAGTTATCCCAAACCCATGGGATGTCCTTTCAAAATGTAATTTCAGGTCAATACACAAGATTCTGCTGTATAGAATTGCTAAATCATAGAGCACGCCTAAATTCAAGCTTCAGTAGACACGCCCGGTTTTGCAAACTGGTTGCGTTTATTTGCATTTCAAATAGCACTGTCTGGAGATCCAGGACACCTCCTCCCTGACTCTAGACCTCTCTACCTTTCACAAGAACCCTGCTGATATGGGGTTAAAACCTCACTGTGGTTTTCATTTGCATTTCCCTGATGATGAAAGAAATTGTGAACATTTTCATGTTTCCTGGCCAGTTAGATTTTTTTTTTTTTATTAAGTGTCCAGCCAACTCTTTTGCCATGGACGTTCCAGAGTGAATTATCTTCATTTTCTTACGTTGTTTTGTAGAACTTCTTTCTATATCACCTGCTTCTGAATCATTTATCAGCAATATGCATTGCAAGTTTATTTTTTCCCCCCACTTTATGGCTTGTTTGTCATTAGTATCTTTCCATGAAAAAAAGGCCTAATTTGAATGAGGTACAATTTATTATTTTTAGTGCTTTTTGTACCTTGTTTAAGAAATTTTTGTCTACTCCAAAGTCATGAAGATGGTCTCCTGTGTTTGCCTCTAACAGTTTTATTGAATTATCTTCAAAGTTAAATTTCAAGTCAATCCAGGATAGAGCCTAGCATGTTGTAGAAATAATCATCACTCTATTTTTTCCAAATGAGTATCCACTTGACATCTTATCCAATCTTATTACATAAAATTTATTTTCTCTGACATTTCAGGTTATAGACATGACTCAGTGTAGTCTCACACTATTGTCATTGCAAAGTGATCAGAAACATGACACTGTGATAGAGCTTTTTCTTTCTCCTCTCTCCCCAGCGATGATGTGGAAACTTTCTCTTTCCCTCCCTCTTCGTCCCTGCCCCAATCAATTCGTTTTCTGTTCACAGCAGTTTTTTCCTCCCTAGGGGACCTGGCCTGGAAGGAAGATTTGGTCCGTTGGGTTTTGAATTTGACAGTTCATGGGGAGCTCATCATTCAGATGTCGTCACACACTCACCTCAACAGTGGAGTGTGCGAAAGTCCTGCCCAGTTCCCGTGACTGTCCTCATGACACCAGCCATAGTCTCTGGGTTCCTACTGGAAATTTGGGGGACCATCAGATACCCTGTGCTTCCTCTACTGATGACATGTAAGTTTGGGAACTATAAATAGTTTGTTTTATATATACATATACATACACATGTGTGTATACAAATACATACATATATACACATATACATAAGTATGTGTGTATATATGTATATATATAGTGCTGATCTCATCATCTTTCCAGGATTTCTTTCACTGTAATTATTATCATTTTCAGTTTGCAGAAGGGGAACCAAACTCTTAAAGAATTTTCATCAATGCCAAATAATGGTAATGTCTGGAACAGAACTCAAGTCTATCTCTATGGACCCCATCAAAGTTAATGGTATTTTTACTTCCACTATTATATAGTCTATTTTTATTTACTTTTATCTCATTTAAAAAAAAAATTCCCTTCTGGCAGGTTTTACAACATACGTAATACCTTTCTATATATGTATATGTATGTATGTGTATATATGTATATGTGTATGTGTGTATACATATATAATTTATACATATATACACATATAATATATACACATATATAATATACATATATAATTTATAACTATATAAAACCACAATTAGTGGGGACTATTCAACATACTTTTACTGTTCAGACTTCACAGTTCAAATGTGAAGATCTAGTAACTTAATCACTGTGCTTTAAATTATGTAAAAGCAGGAGGTTTGAGTACTTGTTATAATGAAGAAAGCAAGGATCTTAGAACACAAAGAATCATTTTCATCTTCTTTATAATAGCCAGTTGTTATAACATGAGGGAAGACAATGAAAATACACGAGGAGCAATAAACAACTGCTTTCATCTTGCGGATTCTGATGCCGCAGATATCCAAATTTCATATGCGACAGAAAACACAAATTACTGAAGTTTCATATCACATTAGCTGAATTGGAAAAACAACTATTTAGAGAAATAAACACTTGAAGGAAACTGGCTGAGCACAATGCACGAGACTATTTCTCTCCCTTCCTTCACCATTGTTTATATGCACAATAAAGAGAAGTATGGTGAGACTATCTGGAAATATAACATCTTCTAGAATAATTAAAAAACTAAAAGTTGGACTTATAAGCAGAGACATCCCAGGAGATTTCATTTTGATACAGCAGCTCTTCTTTAGTTCAAAAATAATAGAAGGTGATGCGCCCTGGTGGAGTAGTGGTTAGGTCAATTGCCTCCAAAGGAGCAAAGACCACACACACCCTTGGGTTGGAGTCCCAGGTGAGTGGGGGAAAACAAGCAAAGAAAAATAAAGAAAAATGTTTCTTCCTCCTCTCTCTTCCTGCCTGTCTGCCTGCTTGTCTTCATTCCTGCCTGTATATAGCTTTCCTTAAAAAAAAAAATTAGAATGCATTCCAGAGAGTTCTATTATATTGTTTCTCTGGCTGCTGTAAGGAATTACCACAAACGTAGTGGCATAACACAATACATATTTGGACTCTGGAGGTCAGAGCCCACAATGATCTCTTCTGACTAAAAGCAAGGAGTCAAGAGGACAACATTCTTCCAAGAGACTTTAGGAGAGAATCGTTTCCTTGCCTTTTCTAGTTCCTTGAGCCTCCTCAGTCCCCTGTCCCCACCACCACCCCTCCATCTCCAATGCCAGCAATGCTTACTGTTCCAGCGTTTGCTCTGTCTTTCTCTTTTCCACTGTGATGGGTGCTTGTGAATGTATTGACCCCAACTGGGTAACCAGGGCTCTCCCGATGAGCTGATTCATAATCTGAATTTCATCTGCAACCTTAATTCCCCTTTGCCAGTCAGCCAGTCCTAAGGCCATTCGGCCATTATTTGACTATCACACTTCTGAGGTTTCCCTGTAAACTGACCAGACTGGTAGGAGCACATTATTTATTCCTTAGGAGACTCTGTCACATATATTTATTTTCAAATTTCTTATACTTGTTTGGGTGATACCCATCTATTCAGGGGAGTATGCACATGCACACTTAAACACAGTCCTAATTTATTCAGAGCAGCTCTCAAAAATATGTGGGGAAAAAACACATCTTCTTTCTAATGGGAAAATGTCCTTATTGAGGACTCAAACGCAGCCTGGGTTGACAGAACGAATATCAAATGAGGAATCAGGAAATCCATGTTCTTGACCTGAATGTGCCCTTTTATAAACTTGCATGTAAAACATTAATAGTAGAGTACTTGAAAGAGCCATGTAGAGAGGCCTGGGCATTTCTCCATCTCACAGGTAGCCTCCATCATTAAAATTCCATCAGGCTGCCCCACGCCCAGCTAACGGTGGGCTCCAAGGTGAAGATGAAAGGAGGAGAATCCTAGTGTAAATTGAGCAGAGAAGGAAATGCTTTTTTATTGTAGGACCAGGAGAGGACGCTAATCTCCATTTGCTAAATAAAAAACAGCCTCCAAAACTCTAGTTTGCCTCTAAACGAAAACAGTTGATAGACGTGTGCAGTCTTAGAAATCAGCGCCTGTGTATGCTACGTGATATTTGTGCCAAATGTCTAGTTTCCATCCCTCATCTTTCAGTTGACCCTGGCGACCTGATTTACCCACCCTGCTTCCCTTTTGGTAGCAACTATTCTGTTCTTTTAATCTAACAGTTTGTTTTGGCAAAACTCTAATTCTTGAAATCATCATGAATACCAATTGTGGAAACAAGAGTACTAGATAATGCTGTAAAACACGTTACACGCTATCTACAATATGCATATTTAAATTTCAATATGCCCTACTTCAGTTTCTGCACTACAGTGAAAGGATGAAATATTTAGATGGGGAACCCTAAGCACGGGCAGAGTACAAAAACGTTTGCATTTAAAAAATGGTCGGCATCGAATTAGTCCACTTTGTTCTGCACGGAAAGTGGACCTTGAGCCCAATCATTCCGTATTTTTGAGTTTATTGTTCCCCAATCCTCAGCTTCAATTATTCATACTTGTCTTTCATCATTTCAGAAAATCGCAAGTTGGCAATTCTAATTGCATAATTCTTTTTGAACAAGTTGTCAACAATAGAGGCTGAAAACTAAATATTCAAGAGCTTTCCATGGATGGTTTTGGGAAATTTCCTCTTTGGATTTGGGCCGTGACTGGGTGGAAGTAATGGTCATCTCTGAAGTGCTCTTAAAGTTTTACCATAAAGCGGGGCCTGACTTTGGACTCACACTGGCCAACGATTAGAGACCACACAGCTGGACGCTGCAGAAAAAGAAAAACACTAATTAGCTGTGAGTTACAGACGCAGATTTGAATCTTTGCTCAAACCTATGAACAACAACAAATTATTTTCTTTCAGAATCTGTTCCCTATGAAGTCGTATAGTTGTAGAGAACCCAGGCTATCGGGAGATGGGGTGTGCACACTGGGAAAGGTGGGTGTGCTTTTCAGCAACTAGATCACACTATGGGCTAATGAAATTTGCTTGAGGAACTCGTCACGCTTACTGATCTGTCTTACCGATGACGTGAAGAACAGAGCTGAGTCCCTGCGGAGGACAGCGGTTTTACATTTTACTACTGGAGGAATCCAAGTTCCACGGGTGCCATCAACCCCTGTCACTTAGTATCCTGTAGGAATAGATGTAACTGGGCTCAGGACTGTAGAATTTTTTGCTTTTTTTTTTTTTTAAGAAACTATCTTCTGGTGTGTAAATTTAAGTCTGTGAGTCTCTGTGCCTTTATTTTCTGGTTTGTCAAATAGGGATTTTGGATGGATAAAATCTAGCAATTTCATTCGTGTAAAGGGAGGAAGAGAGAGAGAGATCAGCTAATTTAAGCATTTTGACAAGTGCAAGTTATTCTGATCATTGTTAGAAGTGACACATTTCAGAGCTAGTTTAGGATAATCTATATTGTGTAGTATATAGACTTTTTAAATTGTGAAATAATTATCCCAGGCAATTTATGAATTTTATCTTTAAGTCCTTTAAGCCACATGCCTTGGATTCTTGCTCTGCTAGTTTTGGTCAGTGTTCCAGCCCCTCTCTGTCTGCATCAGGGCGCCCAGAGGCCCCCCGCTTCCTCATCCCCCTCCCTCAACTTCCTCGCGCCTGGGAGGTCTCCTCCTTACTCTGCTGCATCATATTTACAGGTTTCTGAGCCAAATGTCCTTTCTTGACTTTTCTGTCCCGTTATGCTGAAGCACACCTTGAAACACCTAAGAAAGAATATATAGTATGTGCAGTGGGTGCGTCCTTTCCTGTCAGAAAATGTGTTTATTTCATCCTCACACTTGTCTAGAGTTCGAAGTTTCAACTTCAGCCCTAGTGTCACAGTAACTTTCCCTTGGAACACCGAAGGTGTTGGGCCTAGTGTGTGTCAAGAAGTTGACTGGAATCTAATTTTGCTTTGTTGGTGACCGTTTTTACGTTTTCATGAAGGTGTTCAAAATGGAGGCCCCCAAGACTCTGAGAAGTTGGTCTCCTCAACACTTCCGCTTTGTTGCCATGCGGATTATTTTGAGCTGAGGACAATGATGGCCTGGTGGCCTAGAAGAAGCTCTTGTCCTACCCCTAACCTCTTTCCCTTCCCTTAGGGAAGAAGCCATCTCTTACCTTGAGGAATGTAGTTTGGGAGAGTTATTATCCAGGCAAAGATTTATCTGTAGAAGTGTCCTCTCTATCTAAGAAACCATCTTTACTTTCAGGGTAAAGATAAAGTCATCTCCTCTTTACACGAAGCCCCACTGTCTGTCTCCTCTGTGTTCCAAGCTCCTACCTCACTCCTCAGTGTAGGATTTAACCCTGCTCTCCCTGGCTGATGTCTGACCTACTTAATTATTTATTATTAATTATTTTTAATTATATATGTCATTATAGCCCCGATGTATATGATATAAATAGATCTTCTCCCTCTGTCAATCTGTCTTATCCTTTTTTGGCAAGTTGACCAATCCAAGAAGAACCCATAGGGGCAGGGGAGCTTTCCCTATGCTCTGACACTCATTAGCTTTATTTTTTCTTTCAGAATTTTCTCTTTATCTTTGTTTATTAATTTCACAAGAACATATTAGAATCTATGTCCTTTTCTTTCGATTCATTCCTATTGGTGATTGCTGAAGAGAACCTTATTGTCCAGGTCAGGCCTAAAAAATTGTTGTCTAATAATTATGCAGTGGTTACTTTTCTTACATTTTCTGTTTTCTTACTAGGAGATTTGTAGATCTATGACAAGACCCCTTGGAATAATCTTTCTCTTTTTTCTTTTCTCTCATATTTTTTGCTCTACTCTCTGGGAAATGTCTTTGCCTTTCTCTTTCAATTAATTTTTTAATGTGATTGATTATATTTTTACTTTCGAAGCTATTTTTCCACCAAAGTCTTTTTTAAAAAACTATCTTCTCAAATTGGATGTTCAGAGTGTTTTCTGAATTCTTTTTCTAGTTTTGATCTGTCTTCCTCAATCTTCTTTTTCTTCCATGTTTGTCCTTCTTTCTCACTACTTATTCTCCTCAGAGCTGTGTTGACCCTTGTTGATTCTTTTTATGTAGGAATGAATAATTGGATTGATTGTTCTAGGCAATAACAGTAGGTTTCCTCTGCTAAAGTAGAAACAGATTCCTTTCTTGATGAGTTTGTTTTTGGAAGAGATCTCTGTAGATCTGGGAAAGCTGTGTCTACTAAAGAATGTGTAGAGTCAAATCTCAGTTGGGAATCCTCTCAAAAGCCAGAACAAGGAATAGTATGTCCTGGAACTGCCAACATCATGCCATCATACACATATTATGAATACCTGATATTTAACAGGCCCCGTTCTATGTGTTAAACATAATCATTATTTAATCCTCAAAACAGCTATGTGAGATAATACTATTATCATTCCCCATTTCACAGGTGAGGAAACTGAGACACAGATGGTTCAGGACATGGCTCATGATCACAGTGGTATGAAGCAGAGTGGAGCTTTGCATCCACCCCATCTGGCTCTGGACACTATTCCCTTGACCGTTAAATATTCTACCTTAATTCTTTTCAGAAGTCCGTTGATAGTCTCCAAGAAAAAGAGACTGCCATTTTTCAGGAATGAGACCCTCGGTCTGTGTCCTGTGTACACTGTCTGTGGATCCTTCTTTTTCCAGATCCTCTTCCCATTCATGATTTTTTGGACCCTGCCAACTCCATGCTTGGCTTTTAAGTGTTGCTAGGGACAAAGTAACTCTGTTTTCCTACACTGGGGTCATCTTCTATTGGCACTACCCTCGCTCTGATACCACTGTGGCCCGTCACCCACACACTTTTCCGTAACTCTTGTCTGGGGTGACTCTCCCTCCGTCTCTTAACTACTGTGGCTTTGTCCTTTTTGTGGTCTGTTCTCATTTGTTGGCCTCTCATGACCACCTTCAGTTAACCAGATTTTATGGAACCCAAAGGAAACACAACTGTTGACTCTTATATGTATCTTCTCAAATGTTTTCAAACACCTGTAAGGTTTTTCTGGGCTCCGCGAGGAGAAAAAGTCAATTAGACAAAAAATGTCGAATAGCCAGGGCTTTATTGGGGTTTGCACACCCGGGCGAAACTCCCAAGTCCGCAGAGGGCCGGGAAGTCGCGGGCTGGGAAGTCGCGCTTGAACAAAGGGGAGCGGGCTCTTTAAGCAGAGGAATTTCGCGGGCTTCCCACGTGGCGATTGGGGATTGGCCCTGTGAATCCAGGTGTGGGGGTCGCATCCCTTATTCTGACGTCATCCACCTTTTTCCCGGCCTTGGCTGCCATTTTCCCGGGCATGGCGGCTGCTGCTTTTGTCCCTGGGCCAGCCTAACAACAACCTGTGCAAATGAATACGACGGCACTGGCATGCCATGGTGGAGTAGTGGTTAGGTCAGTCGCCTCCAAAAGAGTGTAGCTAATATAACCCTGGGTTTGAATACCTGGCTGGATTGGGTGGAAACGACCAGTGTGACTCACTAAATAAAAATAAAATAAAATGCTTCCTCCTCCTCTCTTGTCCTGCCCACCTGGCTACTCACTTTCTTTCCTGCCTGCACCTTTTCCTTAAAAAAAAACAAAACAAAAAAACCCCAAAAAATCACTATGACACAACCTTTCTAGATGAGCAATTAACTTTGGTTAATACAACTTAGTATATTGCTTGATGGGAATTGTATTTCAGTGTTCTTAATATAGCTAGATTAAAATATGTACTTCGACACATATAAATTCCTAGGTGTAATAACACAGGAGAAGACACTTGTAATTTAATTCTGAAAGGGTCTCATTATGAAAACATCTTCAATACCCACTCATGACTTCCATGTTTTTGAATACTGATTCAGGACTTAAGCATTGAATGAGACTTGGTGATTTAAGACAGGAGGCATTCCTTGACTTTTCAAGTTTTCAGCATTGGTGGAAAGCTTAAATCTAGGTCTCTTCCTCAGGTTTCATAAATAGATTCTAAGTGAAAAAAACCAATACACTAAAATGTAAAATATTTCCTTCTAGCCTCCTAAAAATGAACCAATGAAGCCAGCTCTTAGACATTTCAAGTGACTGAAGATTATTTGTCCTATGAGAGAAGAATGAGTGGAGTTTGAGCCAGAAACTTTACTAGAAGTCAATACTACCTCTTCGCATTTATCACTGCCAGTCTCGCTCTGCATATTTTTTTTGGTATTCACCATGCATTGTTAACAGTGATTGTCATGTAATTAAATCACTGTTCATCACAAGAGCCTGTTTTTATGCTGAGATAAGCATCAGAAGTCAGCTGCAGGACCCCAAGATCAATAAAAACGTTCCCAGTAGGATTACAAAGAGGCTGGGGTTGAGCAGGGCACCAGAATTAATTAGGAATGATTTCTCTTTTTCTTTCTACTTTCAATATATTTTTAATTGTTTTTCCATTTTCAGTGGGCTTTAACCCCCCTATTTTAATTTTTTTATTCTACACTGAGGTGCAGACACTTCTTTCAGGAGCTCAGTGGACACTGAGTTCTTCCTCTTCCATGTTTTTCCTTCAGACCCCAAATTGCAACTTAGTTTAGTCCAAGAGATCTCAGAATTTCATCCCTAAAAAATCCAGTCTTTGGGATCGGAGTGATCTGAGCTTTCAAACACTAACTTTGGATGGCAGACGGCATTCTTGTTAGACTTGGCATGCTCTTGAACTGTGATATCCAAGGTTTAGAGGTACCAGAGTATTCTGAAATAAAGCAAAACCCCAATCAAATGCGAATTTAAAAAATAAAAAGAGAGAAAGCTTCTTGGTCTTCAATCAAGTTATGTGACATCCTCCCAGTGAGTGACAGATGAGCAAACTAAGCACCAAAAACATTGTATGCTAAGTAAGAATTGTGACCCATGTGGATGGAAACATCGTAATAATAACAGCTCCTATCTTTCTAGCTTCAGGGACTAAAACTCTTGGCTGCAGAAGACCAGAAGCAAAGGAGGCAGAGGTTCAGGGGATGATAATGCCCTGGAAGGGGGTAATGGTAATGGGAGAATGTTTAGGAAGAACAAATAGATTTCACATCAGCAGAGAAAAGCAGGAAATAATAGAATGCTCCGCAACAGGGAAGAGAAAATTATTTATTAATAGCGACCACAAATGACCTCAAGGTAAGATTCCATTATCAAGTGCATGCGGTCAAAGCAGCCTTGGACAGAGCTGGAAATGATGCACGGGGCCTTGGATGTGTCTTGCAGCTGCCGGTCTGCAGTAATGAAGTCACATGTTCCCTCTCTCAGCCATCACACTTTCCGAGTGCCTGCTCTTAGAGCCTGATGCCATGTAAGGGGACTCTAATGACCTCCATCCCCTTTTCCTCTGTGGGTCAGAAACACCTAAGAGGTAGACCAAGAGTTCAAGAAACTGAGATGCAAAGACATGTTTTTCCAGCTGTTGTTGGGCAACGAAGACAGGTGAGCTCCCTAATACCCAGCCCCAGAACAGAAACACGCATGCCCAGTCAGAGAAAGAGCATCACACAGCAGAGGCCTCTCCACCACAGGGGCATAGCCTGCCCTTGTAGGACTCAGAGCTATAAATGCCCACTCTCTGAAGACAGGCTGATTCCGAAGAGAAAGAGATGGCTTGGGTCCAGGTGGGGTGGCCTGCTTCCCGCCTCCCTGCGGAGGCATTTACATGGAGATTCCGGAGGGAGGTCAAATCGTTATTCTAATTGCCGTTTCTTTTCTTGACAGTTCCTTGAGTCATGGCCTCAGGCAAAGCAGTGATTCTGTGGACCAGGAGAGACACACAAGTAGATTCTTGCCAGGCAGGAACCTTGCAAGCCTGTGTGCAAAACAGAGCCTTAAACAAGCAGTGATATTACACGTGGCCAGCGTTCTTTTCCAACAGGTGAGTTATGTTGGTGTATCCAGGTGTATATCATGATACTTTCCCAGAAATATGGTGGATAACTCAAACTGCGCCACCCCTCAGTCCTACAGCCATATACCTGCTTCCATCTATTAGTCTCCTGTCTGCTCTCTCAGTGACAGTCATTCATTTTTCAGGACTTTTCTCATGTCATACCTCTTTACATGCATCATGTTTCCCGCTTTTCCCGTTTCTATACCTCTCGGATGTGACCCGTGCTCCTCCACACTAAGGCCCCATATCCCTTCTAGAATTTCTGGTATCTTCAAGTCTACATGTCTCCTAACCTCTGGCTTTGAGGTGGACACACAGGAGTGTTTAGTTAAATGGAAAGCAGCCTAATGCAAGATGAGGATAACCTAGATTTATTTCATTCATTTGTGCTCACTCATTCTGTGATCACCCAACACGGGTGAGAGTCTGCTCTGTGCCACGCCTGGCTGCTGGGTGTTATGAAAACCAAGGCAACTACAATGTAAGTCTGACTTTTAAATAGGAAACCGGAAAATAATATCTGATGCTTTATAACCTTATCTGCTACTGACATTTAGCTACTAAGAGAGTAATGACTCCCTCCGTGGAAGTCAAGTTCAGGGCAAACCAGGGGAGAGCGGGCCGCCTCCTCTCCGCGTCTGAGTGGGCAGGCTCTCGCTGGCAAGTCGTCGCCTCTTTGTCCACTCGCATTTCCCATGTCCAGGCAGAAGGGCTCCAACCCCATGGCCTGAGCAAGAGCCCTCAACTCCCTAGCGCCTCCCGCCGAACCGCAGCTGTCATTTACCACCGGAAGGGATTTCAATCTAGAAGATGGTGGACCCGTTTTTAAAGGGAATTTGGGGTTTCTGAAAGGTTCCCGGGCAAAGGAGAATTTCATTACTTGCTGCAGTCTTCACGTCATCTCTTTGTACACTCGATTTTCTCTGCATTTTGTATTTTTCACAGAACAACACTTTTCCCGTCGTCGCGGAGACTCCGTGTGACCTTGAGGACGTGGGTCGCCTCTCTGGCTGTATTAAACCTCCTTGCGGTGCCGTGAGATTTCTAAAGGACACAGGCCTCAAAGCTGCCAACCTATCAACTGAGTGGAAAGAAAAAAAAAAGAAAGAAAGAAAGTTAGGGCGCCTCTCACATGCTCGAGATTGTATTTGTAAGTAACCTTCCGCGAGATGGTATTGTTCTCTGAGAGAAGCCAGTTCTGGTGGAGTTTAGATCAGCCTCCGTTTTCCCTCCCGTTTTCAGACTTTTCCAATGTTTGCCTTTGTCCCTCAAGATGCAATTGCTTTTCTTTCTGCAAGCTCCTTTTCTCTCCAAGGACTGTGATCTAATATCTAAAGCCACTCTGGTTTGGGAGGTAACTTACAGCGTAATGAGGTCTCGCTGACACCAGGGCCCCAAAGAAAATTGCAAGAAGGAGTGTGTTCCTGGCAACTTCCCAACTCCCTGACACTTTCCACAGTCCATCCGTTTATTGGCTTTTGTTTGTTTCTAATGATGTGTGGTTTTAAAATTGCGATGAATGGAAAAATACCCTCCCAAGTGTTTTCCTCTGCCTGGAGAGGGTGAC
Source organism: Solenodon paradoxus (assembly GCA_004363575.1). Lineage (NCBI taxonomy): Eukaryota > Metazoa > Chordata > Mammalia > Eulipotyphla > Solenodontidae > Solenodon > Solenodon paradoxus. The sequence continues at coordinate 184,844 of RJWH01002339.1, forward strand.
TTTCTCTCCAGCACAGGCAAATTACCCAACCAGCAGTGAGGTCTCCTCAGGTTTCCTGTAGTGACACGGAAGAGAGCTGTTAGATTTTTATCTCAATTTGCTAGACTGGATGGAGCTCCTGGCAGTGCTCTTGTCTGCCAAGTGGACCAAATCAGATTGCAGAATACAATCCAATAGAAATGACAACTGTGTGATGTGAACTCTTGACTCCACGTGGGACTGAAGCAAGAATCATTCCCCACTGTCCTCCTTCCTGGATTCAACAGTTCTCCTTTCTGCATAATTTTTGCAATGTGTTGGGATTCTGTCGCTATGACATGAATCTCTACGAACACATTTGACATTGCAGAAGGGCTTTATTCTACTAACGTGCAGGTCTTTGGCTACAGATAAGATGGAATATTAAGTTGTGTTTGCACAGTAGTTCTGTTTCTTCTCTAATTGTTTCTTCATCGTCTTTGCCTATATTTGACAATTTTTTTTTGTTATGCCGTCACTTTTTATATATTTAGAGTATTAGTTCCTTTTTTGTCATATATGTAGCAAATATTTTTCCTAGGTTGTCATTTTTTTACTTTGATCATTTTCAAATGCTTTTTACAGTCTGCCTTGCATTATGTTTTTCAAAAAGACCTTCCTCATTCTAGTACAAGATTATGTTTTTTAGTCAGCATGCAAAGTAAAATTTAAAGCCTAATAGCATTCTTCCATACTGGTCAGATAAGGAAAATTAAAAAATAAGTTATCTTTTAAAATTGGAATAAAAGCTCTAAAGTGACTGGGGTTTAATCTAATGAAGAATGAACATGCATTTATGGAGAAAATCCTGAAAGAATTGAAGGGCATAAAAAAACACGATCAAATGAGGAGATGTAATATATTATTTAATGGAACAATTTCATGATAAGCTGATTATTAACTAAGATTCATTGAGCGGTTACAAAATAACTGGTATTTTCCTCATGTATCAGCATGTAAACCTTTCTAGGGATCAGTCTGAGCATCAGGGTGGGTGTTTGGTGCGGTTGGAGGTTTTGCAGTCAGAGGAGAAGAAGGGAAATGGTGACTGGGGAGAAAATCGAAGATGCTAAAGGTGATGCTTTACAATGGATGACAATTGTGAGCCAGGACGAAAGACAGAAAGCAAGAAAAGTGAAGTAAAATTAAAAAAAATTACATTGTCTTCTAATACTTTCAATGTTCTGTTTTTATTTGCTGTAAGTTGTGAGAAAGGAATCAATTTTATTCAGTTCTCACCTCCTCCCCCTAAAAAAGCCAATCGTCAGAATACATTTTATGGACAATCCTTTCTTTCTCACTATTTTAAATGCCAAGTTTATTTTATAATAATACAAATGGGTCGTTTTCTGGGTTTTTGTTCTGTTCCAAATATCAGTCAGTCTTTTCTACATCAGCAAAAACCCTGAAATTAGATTAGCTTCCCATGGGTATTTTGACTTCCTACCCAAGTCATCACCAATTCTCACTATTCTACCTGCTAAATAATATTTGTACCCCACCCCCCAATTTGCATGTCCAGCGCCTTCCTCCTGGTTAATTACACTACCATGTTTCTCCTGGAATAACACATGACCCGCTATTTAGTTTCCCTATGTCCACTCTGAATCCATCACAAACCATTCTCCACAAAACCGAGAAAACAAACTCCTTAAACCACAAGTTTTGTCATAAGGTCCTTGTTGAGAATTAGGGAGATTTTCACTGCAATCAAATAAAATCTTTTCCATTTTGTAAGCTCTGCCTGTGGACCCAGCTTCTCTCTCCACGTCCCATCCATGGTCTCTCTCAGGAGTTCCACTTCTTGTCCACATTGGACTCCATTTATTTTTATGACTGTACCAAGACCTTCTCGTTATAGGGACTTCAAACCTGTTTTCCTTCTGTTGGGCTCTTTCTCGCCCTATCCATCCTTGACCCAGGTTAAATGTCACTCCCCATAAAGACTCGTGCTTCTGGCTGTGGGGGTGCCATATAGCAGGACAGCGACACCTTTTGTGTGTCACCACGTGAGTAATGTCCTCTCATTGGGCAGAGAGCAATCGCACTGCCGGGTGCTCCTCTCTACAATCCATAACTCTCTTTAAGAACAAATATTTAAATATTTATAATGTTGTATCATATCTTCTGTAGTGTCTCTTCTGCTAGACTATAAGCTCCTTGAAGGCAGAAATCCCCCAAGCAAAGTAGACACAGTAAGATTCAAGTATTTACTTAATGAATGACTAATGTCTGATTGGTCATGTCTCCCTCTATCGCTTATCATGTTAAAAAGCCCTGGTCTGTCTATCCTAGTTTATTCTTCTACATAAACTTCTGGAAGATTTTTTTTTAGGCTCCTTAAAATCCTACTGCAATTTCATTACATTCATATATTATTTGGGAATAGTCTCTGATATTCATGACATTAATCTCTCAATATGTGAACATGACAACGTTTCATAAATTTATTTGTACAAATTCTGCACATTTCCTATAAGGATTACTGCCACCTTCTTACACATTTATTAATGCAATTGGTGCAATCATTTTGAAAGGGAGGGATGTTTTTCTTTTTCTATTTTCAAAGTAGACAAAAGTGTAATACAGGAAATTACTGGTATTTTATATAAATCTTTTTTTATCAGCAAATACGTTTAAGTTAATTATTTATTTTAATAACTTCTGTAGATCTTACTGAATTTTCTAGGTGGGCAATCATAAGATCTTCTGTCAACTTTCTCTTTCTCCCTTTTATAGTAAAGCTGCTATTCCATGTGTGTATTTAATGTCATCAGCTATTATTTTCACAATCATATGAATAATAACAGTTAAATGGGGTAACCTCAGCATGTTTCTAAACCAAAAGAGAACTAAACATGACGCAGTTACTACTTTGTTATAGATTTGCTTTGCTATTAAAAAGAGGAATTTTTGCCCTTTCTGATGAAGAGTCTTATAGAAAACAATATTAAATTTTAGCCAATATTGTTTTGAATCCCTAGTATGATGAATTATATGGAATATGATTTTGGAAACACAGTTGTGAGAGCTGGATTGTGAGGGCCTTCAGAGTTGCGTTTTCCACTTTTGACGCCCAGTGGGCCACACAAAATACCATTAAGTGTTGGCATCCTTGATTTTTCATGACCTATGATACAAGTCTATTGAATATATATGTCTTGCCATATACTCCCTCCTCATAGTGATTTTTCTCTGATTCTGCTCTAACTTAGTCCTTAGATATTCACCTTATAGATCACGGAAGAGAACCTCGCGCCTATAGTTCTCATTTGTAAGGGATACTCCAATCATAGTTATTAACAGCACCACACGTGCCTCTTCTCATTGGCTTAGTCCTCTGAGTCATTGCAAAATTAAATATGAATGTTTCCATGAAAATGCATGGTTTTGCTATCTTTATGTAACTCTGCTAATCTACTTCTGTGGATCAACAATGTATTTAGAAAATTATTTAGAGTGTTAGAGTTTGGGGATTATTTTGTTAGGGGAAGCAGAATCCCCTTTTACCCTTATAATGAAGAGTTTTAATTGCGTGTGTGCGTGCGCCTGTGTGTGTGCATTTTCACTTTGGAGTAAAAAAAATGAAACATAAGGGCCAATCCATCCCCTTGTCCTTAGGCAACTAAATTAAGTCAGCAGTCATGTGGGAACGCAAGCCCTGCCATTACATGGACCCAGCCCTGTCCCTTCCGCTCCCTGAGAAGCTGGCAATATTCTCCTCATCCTCGGGTGTCTGTCATCCCAACGGCCTCCACAAAACCATGCCTCACTTTCACAAAACTGATTTCTGTTTATGGGGTAGCTGGCAGGAGTGCTCCGAGGCCAGGCCCTCCCTGAGAAGCGAGCCTGCTGCTCTCTGCTGTCAGGAGCTCTTAGAAATAACACCCTCCTCTGAGGAAGTCAGAATAGCAACAGGAAAATAAGCAAAACCTATTATAAACCAGTTGTCCAAGAACTTGTGCACGGCACAGGGTAGAGATCGATACGCTATGAAGGTTAAATCTATTTTCACACTGTGTTCTATTTCACAGTTTAATGGTGTTTTAATGTGTCTGTCACCCAGCCCCTTCATGTTATGCAGGTAGAGCCTTTACAAAGGAGAAAGAACCCAGCTTTTCAAGCTTCACTGTAACATCTCATTTGCCACCTGCGATCTGACACTTTCTTTTCCCTCCCAGACTGACAGCAGGTCTGCCTCTTCCTGGCCCTTCCTCTCTCTTACTCTTCATTTGGCAGGAGGCCACACTGAGACCCTGTGTGTGACTTTTAGATAGCTCCCTTGAAAAGAGTTCTCCAGGAGAGATTCCTGGATCCAAGAGGAAGTGTCTCAGGCACTTGGGATTCTCCCACCACCTGTCCCTGCGGCCCCTTCTTCATTTTCAAGATGACGCTGTGATTTGACTCACTGATCTGTTTCTGGCCAGACGCCTTGCCCAGTGCCCAGCTTTGCCTTTCTCCACACTCTAGTAGGTCACCTGGCACATCTGTGTCAGGGTGTCAGCCAACCTAATGAGAGAAATTCTGATTTTTTTTTTTCACTCAAGAAGAGACTTTTGCTTCTGCTTGGACACTGCAAGCCATAGAGAAATGCGACGTTTGGATTTGGTTCTGGGACTGCTACAACAAATAGCCCTAAATGTGGTGACTTAAAACCACAGAAACGTATTCCTGCACAGACCTCGAGGCCAGAAGGCTGAAATCAGGGCCATGCTCTCTGTGGACACTAGACAGAATCTTTTGCGCGTTCTTCACTGGAATCCCTTGGCTTATAGGCACATCACTCCCCTCTCTGCCTTGGTCGCCTCACGATCTTCTCACAAAGCGCCTGTCTCTATCTCTTCTCTTCCTGTGAAGACAGTAGCCACCTTGCTTCGAGAGCCCGTCCTCCCCCACCATGATCTCACCTTAGCTCATTGCAGCCAGAACAACACTATTTCCAAAATAGGTCACGTTCTGAGGTGCCGTCAACTCAACTGGGTCATGGTGCTCAGGTATATGGTCAAGTATTTTTTTCTGGATTTTTCTCTGACAGTGTTTTTGCATATGAATAACATTTAAATGAGCGGATTTTGAATAGATTGCCAACTGTCATGTAGGTAGGTGTCATCCAATCAGTTGAAGTCTCCGAGCACAAGACTTACCTCCCTCACGCTAGAGGGAGTTCCATCTCTGACTGGCATGAGGACCTCCGAGGTCTCCTACCTGCCAGTCCAGCCCATCTGCAGATTTTGGACTTGAGAGCCTCTATAAATATAAATAGATGAACCATTCCTTACGTCTATCAGTAGTCAAGTTTTATGTGCTATGATAAAAAAAAATGCCTACAGTTATCAAATAAACTATCAAATAGCACACTATTCCATTTTCTATTTATGTGGGGAAGATCAGATTTTCTTCCTGTATATGAACCAAAACAATATATTGTCATGGATTGAATACAGATGCAGAAAAGTTAGACTCCAGCTGTTTTCTATTCAGCTGGCCATCACAAATAATAAGACAGTGTGCTACGCCCTAGAAGATCAGTGGTTAGATCAACTGCCTCCAAAGGAGCAGGTCACATACTACTGGTTTGAAGTCTTGGAACAGGGCCAGTGTGAACTTTATAAATAAAAATATAATAAAATGCTTCCTCCTCCTCTATCTTCCTCCTGGCCTGCCTAGTTGCCTTCATTCCCATCTGCACCTCTACAGCTTTCCTTAAAAAAAAAGAGAGAAGAGAAGAGAAGAGAAGAAAGGAGGTGTGCCCTGGTGGAGTAGAATTTGGGGTTGGTCATAGTTCACATGTAACCCTGGATCCCCAGTTCGCATCCCAGGATGGTTGAGAGCAACCAAATCAACAGTTTAATATGATAAAATGCTACTTTCTTCTCTCGTTGCCTTCCTGCCTCTGCTTACCTTCATTCTTACCTGCACCTTTTCTTTAAAAAAAAAGTTTTGCAAGAATTACAAACCAATGCTTCTTTTCTTATTAACTTATTTTCACTAAATATGCTATTTATTTTAGCATATAGTAGATTTATTTTAAATACATTAATGAATAACAACTTTAAAAAATTCTGTTTTAATTTCCAATACTAGTTAATAATAGCAGATAGATAATTAGATGTGTAGAGACAGACAGATAGATACACATATACAAACACTCTTTGAAGGTCTCAATGATTTTTAAGACTATAAATTTTGGTTCTGAGATTAAAAGTTTGGTCTAGAACCACTGTTTAGGCAATGGTAAGGAATCTGGATTTCATCAAAGTGTCATGAGATGGCTTCTAAGAATTTTAAATAGAAGACTATCTTGCTTCGGAACAGATTATTATTATTATATTTCGAAAAATGATAGAATTCAGGGGGATATTTTTGAGGCAGAGCTTAAAGAGCTTACAACTAACTTGCATGGGGAAATAAGCAAAGGAACGGGTTTTGGGTGAACTGTAGGGTTGTGTGATTAGTGATCATTCAGGATTGAACCGTATAATCAGGAGAAGATTTATATTAAGCCATTTGCTGCAAGATATGGGTTTATACAATTCTTTTCTTATTAACTTATTTAGTTAGTGTTTGCTTAGTGTTTGCTATCAAGAAGGGCTTGTTTTTCCCTTGGCAAAAGCTGAACAGGCTGAATTTCCTCTTTCAGGGAAGTTTCAGGTCTACTTTTAGGGACTTTAATATTATTAAAGAAGGTCCACCAAGATTATTTATTACATCTAACAGACAGATTATCTACGATAGTCTTTCTTAGTTGAGTCAACTGATTATGATTTTAATCACATCTACAAAATATCTCACAGCTGTACAAGATTTGTGTTTGATTAAATAAGTGAGGTTAGTTATCCAACCAAACTTGACATATCAAGAAACCATCACAGTTCACTCCTTGTCAACCTGACACCCATACACATCTCTTTAAACTATCCTTCTCCATAAAGGACAATAGCAAAGTTATACTTTCACCTATAATGATACAATTCTCTTGCCTACAATGAAAAAATAAATGGTTGACCCAGTACCCAGAAAAGGATGCAAAGTCCTTAGGGGAATGTTTACTTTTCTCCTTGGAGAGCCTATACTTAAAAATTATAAAATGAAATTAACTATCACTAATAATAACCTATATATTAGATAATACAGGCATAAGGGAGAGGAGGGAAAACAACAAATATTCGACTAATATTTGCAAGAAATAAGGAAGAAGTGTTCATGAATATTGCACATGGCTCTTTCTCTGGTCTCACCTAACCATTCATTCCTGAAAGATTTGGCTTGCTAGCCATACTGTCTGATTGGTTGTTGTAGTTTTCTAGTGAGTTTAATCACAAAACATGGCAGTACTGAGGTAATTTCTAAATGATCTCCTATATTCCAAACATATTCATCCATTATAAAGTAGCAGTTCAAGTTATACTTTTAAATCAGGATCACTCACTCTAGCCAGTATAGTAATCTCATTATATGCTGAGTCAGAGACATAAATGACCCTAAATGACTAGTTGATAGGTTGGTTTTATTAGAGTATGTCCACCTTTTTTTTTTTTTTTTAAATAGGAAAGATATAGGTAGGAAATGAAGGTGAGCAGGCAGGCAAGCAGGGAGAAGAGGAAGAAGCAGTTACTTATTTTTAATAAGTTGTTTGTCTTGGCTGTCCCTTCTGGCCCAGGCTTAAATCTGGGTCCTTGGGAAGTTTGCAGCTGTGTTAGCCAGAAGTTGCCGACTTAATCACTAAACCACTTGGGCTCGCCTAGGCTATGTTCATCATATTGAAAATATAAACCTAGTTTATATCTGGAGTTGCTTTTCCTGTATTTAGCTCTCCTGCCAAATCATCGTCATTGGACTTGCAAATACATCTGTTCCTGTGTTTCTCTTGGCAACCTTGCATGTGGGATTATGACCCAAGCAACACTTAGATGATAAAGACTAAGAGAGATAAATGAGTTGTGTATTACCTGGAGAGGTCAAGACTGAAGATGAAAATTTGAAAAATCATCATTATGGAGAGGGTGTTTAAACCATGGGATTCAATGAAAGAAGAGAAAGAGAAGAGAGTCACTGATACAATTAGGTGGAAAAGTAACCAAGAGGGAAGATCCAGCAAAGAAGCAGGGAGGAATGACCACTGATGGAGGAAGATAACAAAATGCATGTGTGGAGAGATTACATGACAACCTAAGAAATAGGTGGGGGAAGGTGGGGGAGAGCAGATTAATGAATTATTCTAAGTTCATTAATTCAGTCAATAAGTTTATTTAGAAAAGTTTATTTTTTGAAGTTAAATGGATTTTTCTGAAGCTCATTGCATCATAACACGACATAGGTTTAAGGTAGGCATCATAGTAAACCCATCTCTGTGTATAGTACATCAAATTCACCACTGTTTCAGTTCTTACTTCACTAGACAACTGATCTTTCACAAAAAGAACCATGCCTTGTTCTGGTCAGCCATGCACACAAAGAGAGGCATGGTAGAAAAATCGGTGCTGTAAGTCAAATATCTCCTTCAAAGAAATAGGCAGGGGGAGGGGGGAGAGCAAATTAATGAATTATTCTAAGTTCATTAATTCATTCATTAAGTTTATTTAGAAAAAATATGCGATAGAATCTAGGCACTGAGAAGATAATTTTTTTAAAGGACAGGTTCAGGCAGGAATGAAGGTGAGCAGGCAGGTAGGTAGGAAGAGAGAGATGGAGGCATCTATATTTATTTGTTTTATTTAGTTGTCCACACTGATTGCTGCCTGGTACCCGGGACTGAACCCAGGGTGACTTGCTCCCTTGGAGGCAATTGGCCTAACCACTGCTTCAGCAGGACGCTCCTGAGAAGATACAATTTAAGGAAACTTATTCATAATCCCAGATAATTAAAGAAGGTTTTGATAAAGCATAGGATCATAACATTTGATTTTGATGAGGTACAGGAGAAGACTGCAAAATCACAGATTTGGATTTAAACATGATGTCACAGGGCTTAACGGATGCTCAGTGAATATGAATTTGGGAAAATTTAAAAAGGAAAAAAAAGACCAGCTCCATTAACTCCTGAGATATTCTGAAACATGATCATTTCTCCTAGAATTGAGATACTTTTTATCACCATTTTGCACTTTCCCAGTGAGGTTATGAACCAGCTGCCTGTTGAACAAAAATATTACCATCCAATTAATATTTTGGAAGCAGTGACAGACTCTTCTAACCTCCTGGCTCAGCAGTCTGTTCTGAGAGTCTGATCATACAGGATGTGGGATAAACGGGGGGCCAGTCAGTTCACGGGGTCCTCACCGGGAAGGGCAGAGGCCATTTACTGAAGTCTGTGAATCACAGAAGGCTACAGCAGGGGATTTGGCATTTGAATTATGAATATTTAAATAGGCTTATTAAAACTATGTCCACAGAGAGCAGAAATGCATTTGCTTTAAAAACAATTAAAAATATAAGGGGCAGTGTGGAGTAGTCACTAAATGCAAAAAATCTGGAGTCAGAAGACACAGAATGAATTTCTACCTCCAGCATCTCCAAGTTAGGCAGCAATTGGAAATGAATTTGACCTCTATCAGTTTCATCCAGATGCCCACTTCTTCACTTGCTCTTACTGGGTCAGTCAAGAAGCATGTGACTAGCATGGTCCCCAGAGTTAAACTGTCTGGATTTGAATCCTGGCGCTGTCGCTAGCTGGCTGCGTGTGCATGTCAATTAGCCTCTCGGTGTCTTAGTGTACCCTTTTATAACTGGGATTGCTACCAATAATTATGTGAAGGATTTACTTGTGAGATTAAATGAGCTACTTTATACAACATATTTAGATGTGTCAGGCACATAAAATGTACAAAATAAATGTCAGTGCTGACATCACATATAATGTCATTAGTGCATATTAGAAACTGTACTTAGCGAGCAGGTGAAAGAGTGAGCGAAAGGAACCAATCTTTATGCACATAGAGACAATTAAACACAAAATAATGAAAGAGGTGTTAGAAAGTATACTATGGAAAACGCAGTGTTAAAGGCCCCTAAATTAGTATTGAGGAGTCAGAGTTGGTTTTCAAGATAAGCGAAGTGTAAACCGAGACCTGACAAGTGAGTAAGGTTTAGCAAGGGACCAAGAAGGGAAGAATAAATAGTGTTGGCAAAAACAAAGAACATATGAATATGAGTGGAAAAAACTCACTTCCCCACTACTCTGCTAGTGCTTCTTGGGAAACCACCTGATATTTGTCCCAGGCCTTCTTCTGGAAGAACTGAGTTCATGATGAAGAGACAAGTCCAAGTCAATGACCAAGCAGAACTCAGGTTTCCTAATACTCCTAGATCCTTCCTCAATTCTTTGAATATATAAACATGAGCCCACAGAGTTCTGAGGTGATGGTAAGAGAATGAGTTGACTTCTTCCATTATCAGTCATTTTAGCCAACTTTTCAGGTCCCTAGTATAACTTCCTAACAGTTCTATGAAGATGGCAGAATCATAAATCCACTTGTCCTCTCCTGTTTTTTGTTTCTTTTGGTTTCTAGTGGAAGTAAATTGGGGGCTATGAAATGTGGGAAAATCTTCATGGGCACCAAAATAAAAATGAATTAGTCAATATTAACCTCGGTGTTAAAAGGAATGATACTATAAAGCAAATGTTTTATCCCCCCACCCAAATTCATAATTTTTAAGTCTAAACTCCAAGGTGATGTCATTGTGAGGTGGTACCTTTGGGGTGGTGATGAGATCATGAGGGTGGAACTCTCACGAATGGAAATACTACTCTGGCAAAGGAGAACCCAGAAACACCCCTGCCTCCTTCTGCTGTGTGAGGTCACAGCAAAAAAGACCTTGTTATGAATTAGCAAGTGGTCCTCAACAGAAGATGGGTTTGCTAGTCTTGATCTTGGTTTTCCCATTCCTGAAAGGGTGGTGGCCCCAGGGCTTCCCACGTGGCAGTGCTTCATTCTTTGAGTTATCTACCTGGGACCTCATCCCTGTGTGAAGGGAGCCCTTATATCTCCAGCTCAGATTCTTACCCATTGGAGAGTTCTGCCTGGTTGTTTCATTAATAACCCTCAATCAGTGAATAAAAATTTGAATTATTTTCTTGTCTCATCCCATCTACCTCAAGTCTCTTTTACCGCTGATGTCTGCCATGTTGTTGAAAGTTGCCATATGCACCTGCCACATACTCCATTGAACCTTTCCTTGCTCATTGCCCATGTCCAATCAGTCACCAAATCTTTGTGTGTTTCTATTTCTGAAGTGTTTCAAATATATCTTCTCTGAATGATCACCTTCTGTAGACACTATCATCTTCTGATTGGGTTTCTGCAAAAAGAATCTTACTGGTATTCCTGCCTTTGTTTGCCTCCCCTCTCCTCCAGGTCATGCTTTCTGTTAGTTCCTATTGGTCCATGGTGTTTCTACTCCTGAGCTCTGCTATACCTTTGAAATATAGTCCAATATTTTTGATATTGGCATTCAGTTGTGACCTGGTCCTTCAAGACTCATTCTGAGTCTTCTCTCACTATATTGTGATGAGATATTTTTTATCTTTCTTTTTTTTTTTTTTCCATTCTCTCTGAGAGAATGGAGGAGAAAGAAACCAATAAGGTACATTGAGAAACATAGCTGAACTGTATTTTGCCAAGGAAATGTGATAGATGGTGAGTGAGCTGGGGTATTTACACTCTAATCCCCATTCCTCATTGGAAACTACTTCCAGGGGAGGTTACACTTCCAGAATTTCTGGAATGCCTCACATGCAGGCAGAAATAGAATCCTGAGTTGGGGTTGGGGTAGGATTGGTCAGGATGCCATTGGCATATCCCATAACTGGTAGGGCAGAAAGGTATGAGTGGGGCAGATTGGTTATCTGCTCCAGTTCTTCTGTCTACAGTGGATCCAGACAGAGACCTCAGGAATAACATACCATCCAGTCACTTCCATCCTCTACAAAATTGGGAAGTAGAGTTATCTTTATGTTGTGTCATTAATCAAATCAACAAATAATTCCCTCATTGTCAATTCTGGTTCTGATGCAATGACTGTCACATGTTTATTATCTCTCTCTTTTTTTCTCATGAAAAAAAGCACAAAAAATGTTGGATTTTTAAAAACTTTATTTTCTCTTCAAAGGAGACCACATATGCATTTTAAAAGGAGAATGTTTTAGGATAACCACACAGGTCCTCATTCCATGGGATACAGAAATGCCTATGGGATAGGTAGAATTTGGAATTCAAGTAGTTACAATTTTAAACACATGTCTTATTGTAAGTTATGGGGAAAAATTCATTTTCTTTTCAGAGAAGTGTTTAGTCAAGTTGATTTTAGTATCACTTTGCCTGTAGTTTTTATACATTCAACTTGTTTTATATGCTCTACCCCATTTCCCTTTTAAAACTACTGATGAGGGAGAAGCATAAATAATTGCTGCTTAATAGTTGGCACTTCCACAGAAAAATGATTCTATCACATAATTTCAGGCACAAAACTGAAACTTCTTTATGAGAACTATAATAAGGACTGAAAATTGAAGATTGTAAAAATTATAATTATGAATGTTATTTTTAAAACTCTGGGACAATTAGATATAATGAGATGTGGATATTCTCTGGTGTATGCTAAGTCTCAAAATATTAGCATAAGGTTTGACAATATTTTCTAGAGACAATATTGTATCCAGAAATACAAACTCAGTGCATCATTCAGTTATCACTGTCCAAATTCTCTTAATTCTTCTACCTAAAGGCTGCACTAGTACAAGAGTTAGAGGGAAATTTGAAAAAGAAGAGTTTGATGTTGATAGTTAATGGTTAAGAGGGCCCCTCCGACCAAAAGCCCATCATGACAACATTGTTAAAGTCAGCTGGTGTGGTTTTCAGGGACAATTGAGTTTAGTTCTTGTGCGCATACTCCATCAAAAGAGGAATTAGAGACTTGGGGAAGTAGATCCAGTTTTCCTTTGTTAGATTGCTCTCTTCTTTTAGAATTGAACTTGAATGTCAGTGGTAAGTGAACAATGATCTCCCTTTAAATATAAGGACTTATCTGGGAGTTAACAAGTTTAATCATCAAGAGCCTCTTGACATTTCTATTTTCAGATAAATAGTTCAGTATGATACGTCAACAATATATCTGCATCGTGACCTAAGTGATAATATGTCTATTTTTGCACCTTTCCATGGAAACAAGAAAACATCATGGCTTACAACTACTGGGAGTGTTTTGAACTTAATGGTGAATGCTTGTCCAATCCAAGGAGTAATCATGTGATTAAGTCTAGGGGAAGAGAAACCAGTCTAACAGACTAGCACTTCATAGGTTTTAGGCAAATTTATTTATAAGAGGGTAGCTACTAGGAATGTGATTCTTTGCTTTTAACACAAGATGGGATGGCCTTGAACCCTATGATTTACTTTATTGATTTCACATTGAGCAGCCATCTTGCTTTTGTGCACTTATCACCAAATATCATTCTCTTCTCAGTGAGGGTCCAGGGCAGGGTCTAGAGCAGCGTACAGAACTCTTCCTCCCTTTGTGGACTTGACATCTAGTATTGCATGAAAACAAATAAAAAGATAAATGTTATGGGTATGATGAGTTAGAAGGTGAAAGATAAAAGAGCGAAGAAAGGGAAGGAGGGAGGGAGGGAGCAAAGAAGGAAGGGAAGGAGGAAGGAAGGAAGGAAGGAAGGAAAGAAGGAAGGAAGGAAGGAAGGAAAGAAAGATGTGCAAACCCACCTGACTCAGAGCAATCACACATATTTCTCCAACCTCCTTCTTCTCTAGTCAGGTCACCTACCATGGACAAGAGAGCTAGGAAGTCAGCTCTAAATCCCCAGTGTTTTGACTCAGCTTTCTTCTGTTTTCCCAAATCATTATTACTTAACCCTTCAGCTTGCTTTCCAACCCTCATTTCCTTCATTAATAACTGTTACCCAGAGGCAGCAACTGATCCATGTAGTAAATCCTGGGGGAACTTCTTGCTCGACACAAGAGCAAGACTATGGAAATGCATGAGGTACATGGAAGCAGAACCCAACAGTACATTTTGAAAGATGTTTTTAGGCGTAGTCCTAAAATAAGGTGTCAGCGCCCTATTTTGGCTCATCCAAGAAGGTCCCTCAATAGAATATCCTCAGGCATATCCATAACACACTGCTACACATTCAACCATCTGACAAACTTATTGCTTGGGAAATTAGAGTGAGAGTCCTCTAATCCCTGTAGGATTGATGTCAACCATTGTAAATCACTGCTTGTTAAAGTATGGAGAGGCTCCAGGTGAACAGAACATTTGTCATCAAAGATGCTGGGAGTAGAGTAGAGAGCATGGCCTGGCCCTTCTCTCATGACCCTTTATCACATTCTGATAAAGAAGATGGTCCTGGTATTGCTCAAGGGAGAACTCAAGATTTATGGAAAATCCCAAATGACAATCCAAGATACCAGGAACCCAACATTTTGCATCCTATTGACAAATACTGCTTTTCTTTGCTTCACTTACGACCTCTATAGGGAACTTACACAGTCCATTTTTTTCTAAGGTCTTTGAATTTCTTCTTGGGAAAATAAAGACTACTATTCTCTTCCCTGTAGATACCAAAGAAGGGAAAGTATTAAGAGTTTGGAAGTAGGGTGAAGACACAGGAGAAAGCTGTACTGCTCAAACTTTATTTTCCCAGCAAAGCCCTCACATCTGTCCAGCATTTTGGTGAGTAGAGACTGTGCTTTCTGTCCCTACAAAAAGGCCAGCTGTCCAGTGGATTCTGGCCCAGGCTAATCCTCAGTTCTAATTAAGGGGCTTTGCAAGTCCAGTTATCTGACAAGAGCATGCTGTAACAATAAGCAGTGAAGCAGCACTTGGAAACGAGAGCTTTGTTTTAAACTCCAGTCTCTGCCTCCTCCCTGTTCGAACTCCATTCCTGCGGCACAAAGGATGCCGTGACAATCCTGTCCTTGGCCCCAGCAGATGCCACAGTTGCAGTTGCTCAAGTTGCTTCTTCTCCCTGGTCTGTTCTGCGAAAAGCAGAAGGGAAACCACTCCAGGGAGTGACCCATTCAGCCATTATATTGATGCTGCTGCATTTGCCCAGATTAACACTTTTATTTTAGCTGTCACCTAGCACGACTGACACTTTTCCATTCAACGACAGGCAACTACACTTCAAATGTTGCGATTTGCAAATAGTCTGACTTTAGTGCAAGATTTTTTTCTAGATTAGCAGTCCCTGGGAGGAGACAGGGTTTATGGAATGTTTATATGGCTTTCTTTTTAAGGAAAGATATCTAAGTACGGTGGACTTGGAATTAATGTAAAGGGCATAAAAGCAGAGGGTTTAAGTGAAAAGCATATTGGGAGTTATCTGTTTCACACTAACTTTCTGAAAAGAATATTCTAGACAGGTGAAGTTGACTTATTGTTCTCTGTCTGTTTGTTTTTGAAGGAAAGGTGCAGGCAGGGATGAAAGCAAGCAGGCAGGCAGGCAGGAAGAGAGAGGAGGAGGAAGCATCTTTATTTTATTTTTATTTAGCAGTTCACACTGGCTGCCTCCCCCTGGACCTGGTACTCAAACCCAGGGGCACGTGATCTGCTCCTTTGGAGGTGATTGACCCAACTGATACTCCGTCGGGGCACACCTTGAATCTTCTTTACGGTTCAAAGATAAAGGGACTTTTTCAAGGTCTAACAGATACTGAGGGACTTGAGACAAGAATCTAGAGCTTCTATTTGTTTCAGACAATGTGAAACTCTACATACCACTGACTTTAAAAAGGAAACAAACAAGAGCATGGTATTGAATTGTTAAATTAACAATGGACACACACTCAGGATCCCACCATTTTGAAAAGCAGTGATGTGCAGTAAACATCTAATGCAAAGAAGTTAAAGGAGTTTTAGGAAAAAATTAGGAAATGAGATGAAAATTACAAGCATCATAATGGTCTATAAAGAATCCAAATCAAAAAAGAGAACGTTACATAACCACTTGGGCGAAGGGGTGACTGGAAAGTGGTAAGAAGTGTTCTGGTCAAGTTCTCGCTCTGGAAGTGAGAACTGGTTAGAAATCAGTGTTTGCACTGTGCAAAGCAGTACACTGGTCACTTACTCCATGTCCTTTCTTGTATCTCAATTTGAAGTTCATCTCTCTATCTATCTATGCACACATATGTATATATATATACACGTGGATATATATACACACATACATATGTGTATATGTGTATATAGATGTATACACACACACACACACACACCTTAGGAAATTAACTTTCCCTGAATTTCAATAAAATCTTAGCTTTTATTTTTCCCGTCCCCCTTGCAATGAACTGGATGTAATTGAAGGGAATCATGTTAAGTGAAATAAGTCAGAAAAAAGAAGACGAGCATAGTTTCACACATATGTGGTATGTAAAGAAACAAAATAGAAGAAGAGGAAAATGTCCAAAAACATTCACAGGACACAAGACTGTGACTGGTGGGATGGAAAGAAGGAGAAATGAGGTGGTGACCAAGGGTACTGGAACTCTGGTGGCGGGCATGCTGTGAAATATACAGACTAAGGTGTGATTTCAATATTTAAAAAAGTATAGCAATACAAAATAATAAAGCAATTAAAATTAACTTATTTTTCAAAGTACACACTAGAGACATAGGTAGGAGTAATCTTAGGGAAATCTTGGAAATTCAGACTAATGGTCTTGATTCAGGGGTATTTCCCAATCCTATCACAAGCCAGTTGACTCACTCACTGGTTTTATCTGTAAAGAAAGGTGATAGCAAGACATTTGCCCCCTTGAAGACTAGGGACCACATGAGAAGGCTGGTGAAGTTTTTTCTGTTAAAATGGGTGATGGTGTGGTGGTGAAGAAATATGACCTATCTGGGCAAGGAGAGCCCCTCACTCATCCTCAGTTCTGTGTATCTGTAGAAACACTAATATTAACTCACTTGCTCTATAATTTGCTCAAGTTTCTCTGTACTCTTTCAAAAATCATTCTACATATGTCAGGAACCATTGCAGGAATCTTTAATCATGCACCATAGAGTCTTTTGTTGAGTTATTCAAAGATTAATCATTAGTTTTGACTTCTTTAGCATTTATGTCAAAGCTATAAAATAAAAAAATGGGGACGTGAATTCTGGTTAAGAGCTGTGGCAGTTTTGAAACATGACCTCAAAACCTTTGACATTTCCTCCCATTGAGAAGTTCTATCTCTTATCCCATCCCTTGAATATGAGTGGCTATGACCCTTAGGTTCCCAAAGGTCTGTGTGAGATTTGAGCTTGAATCACAAATGACAATGCAGCTCTGCTTTGTTGATATGCCTGAACTTAGGGGTCAAAGTCACCATGGAGGAAGACTTCCTGCCCCAAGACTGCCGTATTGTGAGGAAGCCAAACCACATGAAGATGACATATAGAGTGGAGGGCCATTGGTCTTAAAGTCATTCCAGTCCTAATGCCAGATATATAGGTGAAGGATATTTCAGATTAGTCCAGTACTAGTCATTTAGTTAATCCTATCCACCCTGGCCTTCAAGTCATCCTAGTTAAGGTCCCAGGCATTGAGAAAACAAGTCATCCTTAATGTGATATCACTTAATTCCTAGCCCATAAAATCTGTGAGCATAATAAATGAGCTATTTAACCAAATTAATTTTGGAATTGTTTGTTATGCAGTGACAGCAACCAAAATGGGTGATTAAGGAGATCTAAATGTTTGTTTTGTAGAAATCATATTTTCCTGAAAAAAATGAACTCTTTTTCTATGTGCCAGGATGAGCCATGGTCACTTGAGGTGCAAAATGGAGAGGTCTAGAGAATCAATTTCAGGGAAATGAGTTCAAATGCCACACATAGCTGTTGATTCTGAGCTTTAGTTGCTCCTTTCTTCAAGGGAGCGATTTCAAACGTTTACCCTAATATCACAGAGTCCTTACAGCAAAAATATAATCCTATGAGAGCATTATTGTTCTAAACTAGTATCATTATAGAAGTATTCTTAAGAGTTATGTGATATCCTTGGTGAAGATTATTTCATATTTGATCCTACTGGCAATTGCTTATCTACTAGCCCAATTAAATAAATATTAACATTTAATATTTAAAATCATAGACATTATCTAGAATGGCTAGAATATTGAGTTGAGCCATCGTGTTAGCCACTGAAATATAAGGCCATGTCCATGGTTCATTTTGAATTTGGTTCCTGGGACAGTTCATGTGTTGGGAAGTACACACAGATTCTAGGAAAGGAATGGCAGATGGGTGCCAAAATAACAGCACAATTCGTCTACTCAAAATATACAAAAGCACCTATCCATAGAGATTTATGCATCTCCATGTTTACTGCAACCCTATTCACAATAGCTAAGAATTGGAAATTACCTAAGTGCCCAATGTCAGATGAATGGATAAAGAGAATGTGGTACATATCTACAATGAAACACTACACAAACTTAGAACAGATGAAACCCTGTTATTTGATTCAACATGGATGGAACTAGAAGGGATGATGCTAAGTGAAACAAGTCAAAAGAAGAAAGATAGATACCAGATGGCCTCACTCATAGGTGGAATGTGAATAGACAAAACAGAGGAACAGATGAAACATAACCAACCCTGAAACATATGCAACACAACTGAGGTCACCAAAAGAGAATGGGGTAGGTGGGGGAAAGTGGTGGTGGAGCCCACTGGACAATGGGGAAGAGCACTTTGTGATTTGGTGAAGGGCAGGGTGTGTGGACATATATCCAAGAAATGGGAAACCTATACACAGGAAATTATTTTAATGTGTAGAATAATGACTACAGCAAAAAATAGATAAATAAATAAATAAATAAATAAAAAATAGCAGCACAATTTGCATTTCTGGGTGTGTACCTGTCTCCTACCTTTTTCACTACAAGTGGTATGATATCTGAGGAATACTAAGTAGTGTGGTAGTTTTTCATGATTGTTTGGTTCTAGCTCCTCTGTCCCCAATATTTTTCAATTGGGAGCTTTGACCTATCTAAGTTTGCAGAGAGAATTTTCACTCACTGGAAACTAAACCATATCCGTAATCCATAATCCTTCTGCCTAAAACAAGCATCATCCTCAACTCCAGCTCCCAAGAACAGTGTCAACAGTAATCTGGGAGTACTTGCCTCATTTGGTTCTACTGTAAAATGGGGATACCATTCCTCAGCAGGAAAAGTTAATAAATATAAATGTGTAGAGCCATAGTTCCAGGCAAAAATTAGTTTTTTCCTCTAATGCTGTAGAAGCTTTAGCAAGACTGGGATGACTAACCTCGATAATGTATGAGGGAGCTAATTCTGAATACCAGATTAATTTTTCCCTTGTTCTTTCCTGTATGTTTTTCTCCAAACACTATTTTATTTCATACATTGTGTTGAAGTCTCCTCCCCATGTGGATGCTCGAATACATCCCCCACCCTCTATCTCTTAACAAGCTCCTTGGTGCAGCTGGAATTAATGCTTCCTGTCGTTTTAAATAATGTGACATTGAAATACAATTTTTTAATGTGCTGGCATTTAACATGCCACAATATTTCAGTTATTTTACATTCATTTGGGTACTCTAGTGTTATTACAGCTGTTATGAAATCCTGACAAAGGGGTGCATTTCTTTCTTCTGTTCCACCATAATTGCTTTTTGCCGCATCTCTGAACCGTAACCATGGCGATCTGCAACATTCATCAGAGGACCTCTTGTTATTTCCCTCGTGTGAATGAAAAAGTGGTATAAATACTCAGAGAAGTTTTAAAAAGGCAGCCTTTTTCCCTATCTATCTATTTTTCTCTCTCTCTCTTTCCTTTCTTTCTTTCTTTTGCTTTCTTTCTTTCTTTCTTTCTTTCTTTTCTTCTCCTTCCTTTTGCTCTTTTTCTTTCTCTAGCCCTCCTTTCTTCTTTCTTATTTCATTCTTTTTCTCTTTTATTTTTATTTAAATTTCTACATGTAGAAAGTCCATTGTGGAACAACTAAGTTGCATTGCTTGATATTTTCTTTTTTTTTTTTTTAATGAGAAATCCTTTATATAGGGCCTTTCTGTGGAAAGCACAGAGAGAAAATGAGAACTCAAGTCAGTGTCTTCAGGAAGAAGGAACTGCTGTCATCAGGAATAAAACAAGGAAATGAAAGATTCAGTCTTTTCTAAATTTGACTTGTAACAAACATGCTCTTGTTTGAGCTACTTCATGTGGAATCTCATTACCAGATTGGAGTCATTTTGTTGATGTTTTGACTTGCTTTTCCTTTTGAGGGGAGTTGGCATTACCATGTTGGCTGCACTTTAAATCACCATTGTTCTGGCCATTGGAGAGGGTGTTGGGAGGTCAACTCTATCTCGTTGATTGGCTCTCCTATTTCTTCTTTAGTCTTGTTCAGCTTATCAGGTGTGATGAAGGCTTCTGGTAAAGTTAGAAGAGAATTTTCATGAGCTATCCTTTGCAACATGGTGGCACAGGTGACCTGGAGAGATCCTGTTCTACTGATGTGCCAACTCTGGCAATAAACCTGAAAGCCAGTTTCACCTAAAGCATCTGTTGCAAGGTGCTGCTGTTTCAACATAAATTTGACGTTGCCAGCTAAGACATTTTTTGGTTTGATTGTGTTCTCATTATGCTCAACTCTTCCCTTGAAACTTTCTTTCATTCCAACAAATGAACTCTGCTCATCCATAACAAAAGGTCAAAAGCTTCCATCAATACTCTCAGTCTTTGTGATGGTAGCAGGAAGGCACCTGCATGACTCCATCTTCACGGAGCTTAAGTGGCCAAGAGTTGCTGCTGCTGTGCTCTGAAAACCTTTGTCTTTGAATCCAGGTCACACTCCCTTGGAATTTCGCCCATATTTCTCCCAGTCAATGAGTAAGACTATATAAAATTAAGTTTCTACAAGCAGCTCGCCTTCATACATAGATACATATGTACGCACACATATATAATTTGCGAAATATCTCATTCTTCCTCCTATGTATCTCATTGGCTCTGACAATAATTCAGTATGACAGACAAGGAAGTCTTTATTGCTCTCATTTTCAGATAAGGACTCTGGAGCTCTGAAGTTACAGGGATCTTCTAGGCCCAACTCTCCTATGTGAGCATTGTTTATTCAACAAATATTCAAGGACTCTACACTTGATTAGACACTGTTATGTGATGAAAATAAGTCACTAAACAAAGGCAGATAAGCACAGAAATAGGTGCCCAGATGGTTGTCTCACCAGAAAGTGTTGGGGGTGTGATTATCCTGAGGGTAGGAGACACAGAAGCTTAGGTAAGATCGTTTCTTTGAGATGATGAGCACAATTTGAGTGGTTAGATGCTTAGATCTCTTTCCGGCTCAGAAAAAGAAGTCTCCATTAAAGCTGAGTCATAAGCACACGGACTCACCCACATGTGGCAAAAATAGAAGGGAATTCATATGAAAAGACAAGAAAGCTTAAAATTGCATTTCAGAAGGACAATTACCT
This sequence comes from Solenodon paradoxus, assembly GCA_004363575.1. NCBI lineage: Eukaryota > Metazoa > Chordata > Mammalia > Eulipotyphla > Solenodontidae > Solenodon > Solenodon paradoxus. Next base: position 206,323 of record RJWH01002339.1, read on the forward strand.
TAGTAAATGGGACTGGTGGTGGGGGGACTGCTACATAACTAACAAAAAGAAAATCAATCCAAATAACTCAGGAAAAAATATTAAATAATAACAAAGTCAACACACACATATTGGCGAGAACAAGTGGAATAAATGTTTTTGAAAATTGAAGCCAAGTTTGAGCTAGAATAAGCAAATATTTTTAAAAAGAAAGGAAAGTGAAAATAATTTGCCCATGAATTCAAGGAAGGCTTGAGTTAGGCACAATCAAAAGTATCTATAATGGCAGACTACATGCAGAAATCTTCCTCCATTTCCACTTTAGCTTCACTGTTAGATGGAGATATTCTGTACCACAGGCTGTCTTTCTCCAAATGGCTTTTGCTCCATATTCTTCATTGTAAAATTTCTACCATCAAATAGAGAATTATTTGTTTTTCTCAGTTTCAGTTTAAAGAATCTCAAAGAAGGAGTTAAATGATACACTTTCGACCAATTAACTCTTGCCCCATGCTGCTCATGTGAATAAGGGTCTCATGAGTAAGGTAGATTGACTGTGTCTCAAAACTTTGGGTGATCTTTTATCGTGGCTATTCTTTGAAAACCAAGTGATAAATTGAAACAATGAATTTCTATATATAGAGAGAGATGTAGATAGGCATACATATATAGTTAGGTAAGTAGATATGTAGATGGATGAATGGATGGATGGAAAATGGGTAGATGGATAGATGACAAAGATAGATAGATGATAGATAAATAGATAAATGGTAGTTTTGCCCTGTAGGATTTCAGATCTTATTTTTATTAAAAGAGGAATGGAAATAGGCCCCAATAATTTTCTTTGTGGTATCTCAGTGGAATTACATGAATCCGCAAGGGCAGAATGAAGAAAGATAAGCATGAAAGAGTTCATGCAAGTAGAGGTAGCTGAGTTTAGGATGTGATAGTTTTGAAAAACTTCCATCGATTTGCCTCTAGGAATTCACTTGATCCTTATTTCTGATGATTTAGGAAGCAAAAATATAAAATTTTACCACAGGGTATATCCAGTCAAAACAAACTGACAAGCACATGTTCACTTGATCGGAAAATCAGTAAAATTAAGATTAAAGGATGTTTTCTTTTGAGGAAGATTGGCCAGCAGTTTTAATTGTTATCAATAAATGTATCATGTATGATATCCATTTCTGAAATTTTAATGAATAGCTTGGAACACATTAATTTGGTGAATCTGTGTTCTAGTTTTCAGAAACAGAGAGAGAAAAAGAGAGAGAATATTTGCTATTTGTTGCTGTTTTAATGCAACCAAGTAATATCTGAGAGTCTCTTAGTGGATTTCTCCCTCAAATAAAATTATTTGCAGATAAGTCTTATTCATTAACATTTATAATGATTGAACGTAGATCCTGCCTACCTGCTATTTGGCTTTGTAAATTTAATGGCAAGTTATATTAAATATTTTGGTGCTCCAATGTTTTTGGGAAAGGAGATGTCTGATATGTGTAACATTATTTCTCATAAACAGATCATTTAAAAGTCATGATGTTATTCTAAAACCAACAGGCTTATTCCTCTCAAGTCCTTTATAATCTACGTTGTCAAATTTGTCATATTTGTGATATTTAGCATATGTTTCCTATGCAAATACCCAGACTTGCGTGACAAACTGTGAGCTCTGTGTTTAGGAAAGGCTGGCATGGATGACTCTAACTGTGCTCTTCTTCCCAGTGGGGCTGGAGAAGTCAAGTTTCTAATTTCCTTTCCAATTTGACGGAATATTGAAACATTAGAAAGAAATGGATGTTTTAAAAGAGTCAGCCTTCATACATTTGTGATCAAATTGAAAATGCTGTGGGTATAACCAATCACCAGAGGTAAGTAGAGACCCTGCAGCAACTTTGGAATAAAATCTGATATAAAGCAAAACTCTTGAAGGACATGTCTTAAGACAAGGAGTAAGGAGTTCAAGGTGCATTGTGGGAAGGGCCAGAGCCAACCACTGAGCTCAAGGCTGAGTGCCTGGGCTTAGACTTTCCTGGTATCCTAACCACAGAGGTTGCTGCCAGCAGTGGAAACAACAGACCTTTCTCTCGGCTATGAAGCTGTGAGTAGAAGTTCTTGGACAATCTGCCATGAAGTCTTGAGAACCTGAGAACCTATGTGAAGACATAGTCTGGCATCTGCACCCACCAAAAGAAAGAGAGAACAGGAATATGAAGGAAGCTCCCTGAGATGAGTTCCATGGGACAAGCACACTCAGGTTTTCCTAGGGACCATTGGCTCTTGCGGAAGGTGGCTCAGCTTGTTTGTGTCCTGTGGAAAAGCTATTCTTGAGAGGAGCTGAGGGACATGCTGAAGAAACAAGAGCAGAGTATGTGCAAGAAGCCAACCAGTGTGTCCCTGGACCTTCATTAGGGAGCTTGCCTGAGCGAGGCTGCTGTGAGCTTTTCCAAAAAGCCTACAAGAATTCCATTCCTGTGAGAAAGTACTAAGAATTGAGCAGTTGTCTTGCAGAAGGCATCAGTTCTAGATTCTAACACCATTTTTTCAAGTAGCATTTTATTTCTCGTTTCCTTCCCTCTGCCTCCAGCCCTGGGTAAAACAAGAGGGGCAGAGTGATTGAGCAAGAGTGCACGTCCCAAGATCCCAGGTCCCTTGCCCTTCATTCCCACTGCTAATGTCTGCACCTTGAACCAAGTCTAAGTGCAGAGAAGGGAATGCACTTCAATTTTGTAGGAACTTGACCTCTGGACTTACATTGATCTAAACTTATTAACATTTCATATTAGATTCTTGTAGGACCAGAAACAGTCTGAACGAACATTCCTGGGTAGGAAAGCAGGAATCTCTGCGATTTTCCTGAAGAAAGATGTCAGAGAAATAAAACATTGCATCTGCTCAGACTGCCTTGAATCCAATCCCTTTGAAAAATCAGGTAGGAGCCTCTGGTTACCGTCTCTCCAGGTACAATTCGATATCCTTGTTGGATGTGTACACTGGGTTGATTCCTCTCCTTCAGTCTCGCCACTTGGTTATAGGTCACTGTCTGTGATGAAATGCAATTCCTTCTTCTCCATTTGGGAACTGGGCACTGAAAAAGTCAGGGGACATCTCCACCTGGAGTAACACTGGGTCCTTTTTCATCCACATCGTGTTCACTAGCCCTCACTGGAGCCCAAGATGCCAGTTGCACTGTTTATGCTACAAAGAGAAGAAGACACATTATCAACCCACACTTTCCATTTGATTTAGAGTGTCATCTTCATCTCCCTACCTCCTGTAACTTATGGAATCCTGTGGATGTTCAGTGGGCTTCATGCCATGCTGAATTTTGCTTCTCACTCTCCTTTGAGAACTAAAGCTGGTTCATTATTGTGTATTATTTTTCTACTGATGCATCACAAATTACTGTAACTTTAGCAGTTTAAAATAGAATGCTTTCATTATTCCATGATTTCCATGTCCAGCCAGAGCTTCCCTGGTTACTCTGTTCAGGGTCTTACAGACCTACAATCCAGTTGTTCATGGGCCTGAATTACCTTCTTGAGAAAAATCAGGAGAAGAAACCACCCCTAAAGTTATTCATTTTGTGGGCAGAATTTACTTATTTATGTATGTATAACAGAGATCCCTATCTTCCTACTGGCTATTGTCTGGACACTGTCTCAGGTCTTAGAGGCTGCCCACAGTCCCCTGCCACATGGACCTTGCCACTGGCTCTTCATAATAAGGCTGTTTGCTTCTCCAAGACCAGAGGAGGATCCCACCCTCTAACCTGTTCAAATGGAGCCGTATACAACCTAACGTAATCATGACCATGCCATCCACGAGTTTTACCAGGTTCTATATTTTAGAATCAAGTTGCATACCTGCTCACACTCAAGGGATCATTCATGGTGTGGTTAATTGTGGGGAGGTCATAATAGGGGGTACCCACCACATTCTGATTCCCTATCCCACCAGAAGACTTCTTCTTGAGACTTCCTTGTTTTCGTGAGTTCACAGATTCTAGAACACCAGACTCACTGATTTCCTGGACATGACTTATTCTTTCATTCCCATATCCATTCCATTGGCAAGGACTTTAAATGCTGATTTGAAGATGCATCCCCTTCCTACCACTTGTCAACATCTCTACCTCACTTTATCCTCCAAGTACTATCAATTTTGCAAAGTCACTGCCACCTAAGTGTTGTCCATTTTTCCATTCTCTTATACTCCATTTCCCACTCTGCTATGAGAGTAACTCTTGAAAATGTCGTTAGTGACAGAATGTTATTCTTTTGTCCTAAACTCTCCCATGGTTTCCTACTGTATTAAAGATCCAAATTCTGCACCAGAGTCCACAAAACAATTACTCAACCTCTGTCTATATTCTGCCCTCACTTTCTTCTCCACCAGGTATGAGAAGTCCATAAATTCTGGTACTTTATCTTATTCTCTGCTGAATCTGCAGTGCCTAGAAGAGTACCTAGAAGATGGAAGAAATCCTTAAATCTTGTGAAAATTTCTTAGTTCAAGTTGAAAATCTGCTATGCCAAAGATGGAGAAATGAAAGTCCTAAAGTCAAAGAGCAAAGCAAGTTTGTTAGGTCCAAACTAACCAAAGCTAAGGGGGCTTTGGGACAAAGGACATCCCCAGGACCTGGGAGTCACTGGTTAACGCCATGTCCCTGTAACAGTCCCTGGGGTTGAGATATCCATTAGCCTTGAGCTCATCATGTGACCCATAGGAACTTGCCTACTAGCCCTAACTCCCAGTCCAAATAGGTAAAGGATGCAAAGTCAGTGGCTACTGGGTAGAAGTCTAATTCCCTTGGATTTAGCCTTTTCACAAGTCTACCATGGAGTTTTCAAGAAAGAGTTCCTGGCCTTTGAGATTAGCCAAAAAGCTAGAGTCTTCTCCTTAGTCTTACTCTTAGCCTAAGTGCCTTGTTCTAAAACCTAATCTGAGTTCTCATTATCCTGATGTTACAGCACCTTTAGGACTAACTCCTTCCAGAGACGATAATGCTCTTCCTCCCGCCCCATGGTAGACACTGCCAATAAATCAAGATGCTTTTTCCCCTCAGATAATCCTCAACACCACTTCTCCATCCATCTCAAATATGTCTCCAGTAGCAGCGGGTTAATATTCAGGGTGCAAACAACTTGATAGTCTTACTTTAGGGGTTAGGAGACCTCACCTCGAAAGGATAAACTTGGTTCTGATTTCATATCCTAGAGAGGTGGTGAGATCTCTTCTTCGCAATTTAAAATTCTTGCCTCCTCAGTAAAGCTAACCCTTTAAACAAAGGATGGCAAATGCACTCAATCTAAGTGGCAAATTCTGATCAGCTTGAAGGGGTTACTGGAGAGTAGTCTTCAGAAAATTAAAGCCATATCTGGGCTCAGGGGGAGGAGTGTTTTTTTGCAAGGGTGAAAAATGCTATGAATTTCCCACGCTTCTTGTACTTGACCCAAACAACCAGGCTTTGGATGACGTTGCCATCACACACTGGAAGGCGCTCTGGGTCCATGGCCCTGGGTCCCTCTGAACTGAATCCTTATTTTTCAGAAGCAACAAAGGTAACGTGTGAAATTTACACCCACCATCTTGGAGAACACAATCTCATGTCCTGGCCCAGACAACTTTGAAACACATACAGGACACCTAGTGTTTTATTTTAATTTAATTTCCCCTTCTTTGGTTTCTGGCAGCAGAAGGCAGAAGAGCAGGGGCAGGGAGTACGGCATAAGCCATTGAAAGCTGCCCTGGCTTTTCCCTTCTCTGGGAGACACCATGTGGTGTGAGGCATTCATTTGCAGGTATAGAGTCTGTAAAATTGTATTCTAAAATTAAAAAATTTTAATTAGAAGGCAGCATCTGTGAACCTTTTGCTGGAAGCCACTGTTTTTTTCCTGATAAATTATCCCAGCTCTGTGGCCCCTAATCCCCCTCCCACCATGTCAGAGATTATAAAATCAGCCTTTCCTCCTGTTGTACGACTCCGGTAACAGTCAGATGGAGATTTCTCTGCTTAATATTTAACAAGCTACCGATACCTCCTGGAAAACTTTGAAAAATATTTAATTTAGAGCTGCTTCTTCCTTCACAGACACTCTGGCTGCCCCGTTTCCCTCTCAGTCCCTTATTTCCAGAAACGGTATGAAGCAAAGCTGGAAGTGGGTTTCTGAGGAGTTCATTGGTTTCTTAGTCTCTGCCTGATGCCATCCTCTGCTGTTTGACATAATATAATCCACCCGGGCAGCCAATTTGTGGAGCCATGGGTAATAGGCAAAGAATTTTTCATTTCAAGTGGGAGCTATTTTATCAGGCGCAAAAAAAAAAAAAAAAAAAAAAGAATAAAAGAAGGGTGGAAGAATTCTTATCTAGCAACAATAACCTTATATCCTCTTTTTCTGAGCTAAGTTGGCCAGGGGTTGAGCAGGCCAAGCCATGAGGTGCCAGCACAGCCAGTCACGCCATTACTCCAGGGGCATCTGGCTGCTGAGGACCTGAGCAATCAGGGTTCCTGGCCAGGGGTCTATGGTGGCTCATAGATGCTGGTAGACTGTCAGGGCCCAGGTTGAAATAAAAACAAAGTAGTTGAGGAGCTGGAAGTGAAGACAGAGGAAAAAGGATACGTGGACACTGAGTTTCTCATTTAACAAGCCGGCAGAGATAAACTTAGTAGACACCTGTAGTGCAAGATTGATATGGGAGAGGCTGGGCCCTAGGAATCCATGACATTACTAGCGAGTCAGTCTAATGGCTGATTGAGTAGGATTTATGGGTTGAATTGTACCCTCTCCCCAGGATTTGAAGTCCTAATACTCAGTACCTGTGAATGTGAAGTATGGTTTTTATAAGAATCTAGGTAAGATGAGGTCCTTAGGATGGGGCCTCCATCCACTATGACTGTCCTTGTAAGAAGGGGGCACTTGGCCACAGAGACATTCACGTTGGGAGAATGCCATGTGGACATGGAGGCCGAGATTGGGCGATGCTTCTAACAACTAAAGGAAGCCCAGTGTTACCAGCAATCTCCCAGAAGTTAGGAGAGAAGCACAGAATGAATGCTCTCTTAAAACCCTCAGGAAGATCCAGACATACAAAGGTCTTGGTCTCGGACTTCTAGCCTCCAGAACTGTGGAATAAACACTTCCATTGTTTGACACAACCAATTACACCCTCCCAGCAAACTAATACAGTAGACATCACACTTACAAAACTAGATATGACTGATGTTACTAATAGACAGTCACCATCTTTCTTTAGTAAAAGAAGCTCCACTCTTAACTAGGTGTTCTGGTACCGGAAATACTGCCTGCATTTCCCAGCCTTCTTTTCTCTTAGCTGCACCAATAAAATGTGCTGTGATGAGCTATTTGAGATACTAGAAACAATTATTAAAAGTAAGGGCACAATGAGGTGGTTTCAAATTTTTATTTTATCTGTTTTCAACCTACTTGACCTTGTTCTTATGGGTTTCAATTCACATTTGAGGATGGAGGCTCCAGGAGCCATGGAATGAACTTCTAGAATGTCAGGGCAGAAAGATGGAGGAAGCTGGGCTCTGAGCTACTCATGGAGCTTCCATATCAACCCTGAATTGCCTTCTCCCAGTCTTTTTTGGAAAGAGGGAGAAATAAAACTATCTGATTTACAAGTGGCTGTTTGGAGTATGCTATAAGACATGTAACATGTCCCTAACTGATCAGTACGGCTGTAGTTCCATGAAGACTTGCATTCAGGGAGGTGACATGATTCTCCCATGGCCACACAGCCTTGGTGCCTGGGAGAAGCCTGAATCAGAGCTCATGCTTTCCTGCGTACTTCAGCCATTCTGAAAGGTGCCCCATGTAACTCTGTTCAGAATCACCAGGAGTGCTGGCTAAATATACCAGTTTGTGTCTTTCCTCTGTTTTTCTGACTTGTGGTCTACAGAACTGGAAGCTAGAAATCTACATTTTCCATCAGTAACTATGATGATGATTCTTAAGCACTCTGAAGAGTGAGAACCTCCTACAATTGAAGCCACCTCATTCTTCGGTCCTTAATCTGGGAATCTAATTTGGGGGCCCAGAAACAACAGTTACCTTATTCCCCAATCACAGCCTTACAGTCCACTGGCCTGAGGACAGTACTGGAGTGAATACTGGAGGAAGTGAGCTGCCTGTCACTTTGTCCCAGTAGAGGATGGTGAGTTAGGGGACTCCCATCTTTCCTTGGGACTTCAGGCTGGAGCAGAGAAAAGTAGTGGTTTCGACTGTCTTCTCTACCTTACAGGCATCAGAGCCTAAGGTACATGCAGGTTATCCTTGCTCCCTGTTGCTGCTTCTGCATGATCATTCTCCCCCTAACACTTTAAATTCTTAGAAATTCCATCTTCTTATCTATGCTTTCCTCTCTTCGTCCTCATTTCAAACATTGACTGTCCTCCTTGCCTGTGCTTCATCATAAACATTCAGTTTCCCTTTTCATCTTAACTCCTTCCCCATTAATTAGCAAAACATCCTTGACCTTACCTTTTACAATATTTCCATCCACTCTACCTCAGACACCCACTTTTATTCTCACCCTCTAACCCTTATTAGCTGAGACTGCATCATTTCTGAGGTCACCAACTTAAATACCAATTGAAATTCTCCCAAGGTTTATAACCCTTTGCTCTCTAAGCAAATCTGCTCTACTACCTCTGCTATCCGGTTTCATCAAATCTGGAGTTTCTAACTTGGTTCCTCGTTCTCTCCATCAATGTGCTTCTCCTTTATTCAATTTGTATGTCTCGTTCTTTTGCAAATCTGCTTATCCCTCTTGCCTCTTTGTCCATTCAGCATGAACAAAATCCCAGAGTCCACCCAACCATTGCATTCTCTAGCTCACATCCATCCTAAAAATTAAGCTCTACTGCGGGGGAAAACTCACACAATTAGGCAGATTAGAATCATTATGAATTCATAATCTTTTAATCACCTGCCTCAGCTGGGCTCTCATTAAAGTCTAACAAACATTCTATTTCTCTCCTCAACTTATACCTCACTGTCCTATCAAAGGAAGAGCCATCTGCCTTTGCACTGGCTCCCAGAGATGGAACTATCAGATTATTCCCTGTCTACCTAGTATCTTTATCATCTTCCCAACTCCAGCATGCTTTGCCTCAGCATATAAGCTTGCTGGATATACTCTCATCTTTGGGAGACAAGAAAAGACATCAAAGCTGGTACCTTTCCTTGGACCCACAGCATTCCAGCCACTGCTATTTCCCACTTTCATGGCCTGGTGTCTCAAGAACTTTTCATTGTTGCCACCTCCACATCAACACCTCCCAATTTCTTTGCAAGCTGCAGAAGTCTTCTTCTTATTCTACTCTTACTAAAGTCATTGGTGCTTTCCCCAGTCTTGGATCCAATCAAGAGAACATCATAGTCCTGATTTCACATAGGCAATGAGTTTTTTGCCTTTTCTTCATGTGTCATTTCAGAGTCTAAAATGATCTACAGCCTCTGTCTATTTAGATTATGTCTGGGGACTTACCGTTCTCATGTCAGAGGAGAAAAGGCAAGAGTCATCAGAGCAAAGAGTTTTATGTCTTCAATTGGATGTGGCACAGGTAAAAGGTACTTACTTCATGTTGGCCAAACTCAGTCAGAGATATGGCTAGACTCGATACCATTAGAATAGAACTTTTTGAGCCAGTAATAGTGTAGTAGACGTATAACATCAGACAAGAATGTATAATTCTCTTACAGGAAAAGGGTGAGCAAATAGGTGGGAATGTACTACAGTCTGCCACAGTGATTTGAACAGCTTGACTCTTCCGGGTCCTCTTATTTCATTACATATGTTGATTTCACTCACCTCTGTGACTTCTTGAACCTCATATTAAGGTGTCCAAACACAGTGTCTTACTAATTCCTACACACTTTTCTGTCTTCCATTTCCATCTTGTAGGTGATCATCATTTTCTCACTTGATGCTTTCCCTCCACCATAGTCCCACTGGTGTGCACAGATGAATCAAGGGGAAAAGAAAAACAAACATTGATGGAAACCATTATGTGGCTATCACTTTGGGAAGCCTCACTGCTATATTCTTCCTTTCATCTCTTGTGGAGTTCATGGTGCTACTGTGAGAGTGGCTATTAAAGAAGCCTTCAACTTCTCTTTGTTTCTCTCCCACTTAATGTCTTCACTTTCTTCGATAAACAGGTCTTTAGCTATATGACGATGTTTCAGGTCAATAAATTTGAATTCCATCAATGGTCTGCCTAGAAATCTCCAAAGAACAACTCACATTCCTCCCCTTACTCTTCACAGCACAGAAGTATTCCTCTTTCTGAAAACATCCAGCTCTTCTCCCTTTGTGCTCACTTGTGACAATATTATAAACTTACCGTGTTTTGTTTAATGCTATTTACTGGGAATGCCTTAATGACTGGTATATGGAAAATACAAATAAATAATGTGACTTTATTTTCCCAAAGACAACTAGGGTTGCATATGTGTCAAACAGAACATAATAGAAAGGGATTTATTCCTCCATTAGCTTTTTAGGTTTGCTTATCTTTCAGAGTAATTTAAATTGAAATGGAAGACAAATCTTTATCTGATTGTTAGGCAATTCTGTGCTATTTATTTTGTGGAAGTTGGTGTGGGATGTTAGTGCACTGTTTTTAAAAGGCTATTTAATGTCACATAGAGGGCCTATTAATTTTTTCAATAAATTGCCAGCATGTCCAACGAATTTCATACATTTATGGGAGTGTCCATTCTTCTAAAAGTCTGTCTCCATACGTGGTGATAATGGTGCTATCGTTTTTATGCTGTGCGACGTACTAAGGCACTGCTTTTGTCATCAAAAGTCTGGAGATAAATCTCAAAGAAAATTGTGTTTCTGTTAGAAGAGGAACAAAAGGAAGGTATAAATTTTTTAGCTCAACTTGCAGTCAATAGACAAAGCATGGTGGGGATGCTTTAATTTTATTTTTCAGATTGTCTTGTATTAATAATGAAAAACACAATCAGTGCACCCCGGTGACTCAGGTGCTAACCCTGAGGCTGGGACGCAGACCATGGAAAGTCCAAGGACTTGGGTTCGAGATGCTGGGTGGGGAACAATCAAAAAATTAAATATAAATAAATGTGCTTCCTTCTCTTCCTTTTCTTCCTTCCTTCTTTAAAATTGCCCCTTCCTCTTTTTTCTTCTTCTCTTTAAAAGAAAAGATAAAAGAAAAGCAGAATCATGAGGTTGAATTTTAAAACATCTCTGGAAAGGAAGTAAACTTATAAAGTGGAAATAGGACCCTAAGCTGCACATTATGTTGACCTGAAAGACTAGAACTTATAAAGCTGTTTTTGTTTTCTTGCTGACAATTGTCATATAATGCTTACTAATGAATGCTTATTCCTGGGATATATGAATTGCTCATTGAGAACAGAGATAATAGGGAGAAGAGGGACAAGATTATTATATCTTTTCAAATAAAATCATAAATTTATGTGACTTTTTCTTTCATATAAACCATTGACAAACATTTTAAACTGTAGGACTCATATAGTCAGGGGTCTCACCTGGCTGTTTGTTGTTATTTCCCTAGTACCCAGCTCAATGCCTACCACATAGTACAGTTAATAAATACTAGTCAAGTGAATAAATGAATGGATAAAAGAGTGATAGACAAATACAATAGATACAGTTTTAAATGGCAAAGATGATGTCTTCTTTTTTCCCTAAATATCGGAATACTCATCAGAAGAATGTCACCAGAGTATACTGCTGTGGAGCAGTTACAATGCCCGTAATAGTAATGATAAACTTCAATGAAGATGTGGCCTTTAATTTTAAAAATATCAAGAAGGGATGTAGGTATTCAGGAAAGATAAAGCCAGGCAACAGAAAGAAGTAAAATATTGAGCTGGCCAACCCTGGGGACAGAATGAAGAAAATAAATTCATCACAGAAATGAGGACCATTCTGTCAAGAACATAAAGGAAAAGAAACCTGTCGAAAATACAACAAGGAAGATGGGGACAGACTGAAAGAGACATGCAACATGGAAGAGAAATTAACTAAGTTCAGAGGACGAGACAGAAAAATATGAGTAAATAAAGACTAAAAGAAGATCCAGCCTGGGTATTGTTGGTATTTCAAAAAAAAAAAAAAAGAAAGCTGAATTATGGTAATAATTAGTTCAAGAAATATTTTTCATAAGTTGACATGTAAAATTATTGTATTATAGATTTCAGAAGTACTCAGTTCCCAGGAAGAGGAAATGAACACAGAACAATCCAACAATATGACACAGACTAATAGAACTTATAAAGTTGCTACTCTTACAGAATAAGGAAATACTCTTTGGAAATCCAGGTAAAAATATATACACATTACATAAAGTACATATATATAAAATAAATTGAACTTACTCCTTGACCTGAGAATTTTACTTTTGGGAATTTAAACTATTGGCAAAAGCACACAGGAAATTTCTACAAAGATATTCCTGATGGCCATGGTTTAATCATAAACATTTGTAAAAATCCAAGCTTTTATGAATAGAGAATTATAAATAATTTACCACTTATTCAACAATTTAATTTTATTAAGCTTATTATGAGACAATTGAAACTATGCCAGACAAGAAAAAGAAAAGAAAGAGACAGTTCTATATGAAGTGATACGGTAGAAACTCTGGGAGATATCATTAAATGAACAAAAATAAGTTGGAAAATGGGCATAGGCTGCTATTATGTTGGTTTTCTTTTAAAGGAAAGATTCTTATCGTGTTCAGAGATAGCTGTAAAATTCAAACAGGAAACCAGAAACAACTTCAATTGTGGAGAATAAGAGAACCAGTTAAGTATATGAGAACAATTTAGATATCTTTTTTTCCATCTTGTGTTTTAAAATGTTATTTAAGAAAAACATCTAGGTGCATTTAGGTTCTTTGTTAATTCACCTACAAAGGTGCTGGGCATTACCCTTCATTATTAGTGATCGCAAACGGAAGCATTTAACTCCTGCTCGGTGGTAGCCTCACTGGCTTTGCACATAGCTTTGCAACCCAAGGCTGAGCTTCTCCTTCTCTGGTACCTGAGGATGTTTCTCTAAGGGTAGCCCTATCCTTAATGCAAGAAGGAACTGGCGTTTGTGGGGAACCCTGAACAGTGGAGTTCAGTGCTCCAGCTGACTCTCTTTCAAAGCCTTCTGTTTCCCTGATTCCCCAGATGGAGCAACATTTTCCTTGACTGCCCCGCTTCCCTTTTCATTCAGAACATTTGCAGTCTCAAGACTCAGAACTTAAGAATAGAATGTTAATATGTTTGCTCTCCATCTATAATGTAGGAACTCAGATTATCTTTTCCCTCCTGCAAAGTGCATTTCTTAACCCCAGATTTATTCCAGCCACCCTCATTGTTAAGCCCTGCATTAGCATGGCTGTGTCTTTGTGATTGTGGAACCTGATTTCTGGATGCAGTTGCTGGACTATTTGTAATCAACCAAGGAAGTTCCCAGAAGCCCTTGGGAAATTGTTATGCAGTTGGTGCCTGATGAATTATGCTCTTTTTACACACAGACCAAACCTACTTGGTACTGGAATATCCTCTTTCAGGGTGGAAGCAGAGGTCGGTGGTGGTGGATGACTATTTCTGTATCTCAGTCTCCTCTGTGCTGCTAGTTCAAGCGATCTGGCATCCCAGTCCCTTGCCCCTTCATGCAGGTCCATGCTAAATGTCTTCTCAAGTATTTTTAGAGACAGTTTCATCCTCAAGATTTAACCCGAAGAGACTGACTCCTGAACTGGGAAATTTCTGGCCAAATTTTTCAAGGCAGACACTGATAACAGCTTTTGTAAGTAAAGATGTATTGGGACACAATCATGTTTACCTATTGTCTGTGTCTCTACAAGCTCCAATGTTGTCACAGAGACCATACATATGGTCCTGAAAGCCTTAAATATTGACTCACATGCCTTTTACAAATACAGTTTGCTCATGGTTGCTCTAGATCATTTAAAGTCTCTGATAGCTGTTTATAGCGAATGTAGCTGGAGACATTCAATTTTCTGAGTATCAGTCACATCCTTGGCTCCTTTCTGAGGGCAACCCTCACAGCCTGGCTCTTCTTATCCTCCCCAGGATAAGAGAAATAATCCTGGAGAAGGATGGGGCCCCTGGGTACAGGGAAGAGGAAGGCACTGGTTTATGGACTCTTCTCTCAAGGTTGGCTGCTGGGATGTCTTCTTGATTCTATGCCATCCCCCGGCTGAATAATTTTGCACAAAATCTGTTGCTCTCTGTGCTTCAGTTTCCTCCTCTGCCAAATAGGGGAGGTAAGTACATCATAAAAATGTCATGCAGTTCCCGTGAAACCTAGCACCTAAACCGCTTTGCTTCCTGCCACAGAGTAATAATGACTTAAGGTTGCTTTTCTTTTAGTTCCTCAATTCCAGTAGCCATGTTTTATGCCAGAATGGCCACTGGGCTGGTCTCAGTGGAGGTAAAGAGAAGCCCTTAATCCAAGAACAAGCAGGTCCAATTCATGGTCTGTAAGGGGCTGATGGAGAGGTGAGGAGCGAGGTGTTAGTACTTGGGCAGAGTCCACACATCCTAGTTCATAGGCTGGTCCTGCATGCACGTTACTTCAGCATGATATTCATAGCTCTCCTTTTCATCCATAGGGTGTTACAATTTGGACATTAAAATCTGAAGTCACTGGGTCCCTGCTGAATAGTGACTGTCTAGACCAGGAAGCTTCAGGATGTGAGTTGAAACTGGGAGGAGAAGTGAGAGACCCACAGGAATGCTAATAAGCAAGGACTGTTAGACAAAGACTCCAGGAGAAGCAGATGCCATGTGAAGCCCTGTGATAGAGAGAACAGTAAAGACAGCCAGCAAAGATTTGGTCATGATATCTAAATCTGAGATAAAAATTGTATTATGAGTGCAGCTGTGGTTTGACACAGAGCAACAGAAGGAGGCCTGTCAAATCCAAGCAGAGAGAGAGAGGGCTGGTCTGAGGTCACAGCTTCCTGGAGTTAATGAGGACCTGAGGGGAGCAAGACAGGGGTGAGCTTATCAAAATAACTACAAGAAGAGAGCGTGTCTGTTTGTCTCAGGGTGTTGGGACTCTGGAGTGGGTTCTTCCTCCTTAGTGAACCTCTGTCTTTTGTGGAAGACAATTCTAAGACAACTTTGACTATAAGGAAGCCAATTTGACAACAGATTTGTGTGAGAGGAGTGGAGAAACAAATGGGTAAGAAAAAAAAAGCCCGAAAAAAAAAGAAGACAAATAGAAACCAGGAAATGAACTTCTCAATTATGAGATGAAACTTCATTTCAGAAATGTTGAACTATGTAAATGTATGCCTGAGATCTATAGAAATATGTCCCAGGACTGAGTTGATATGGTTCAGAAACCTCAGGTAAGCTGTTTGAAGGAAGACTCTGAGATGAAGTTTCAGGATTGGACCCCGTGTGGGGTGATCTGAAGCAATGGGTCCAGTTGCAAGGACTGAATGTCAAATCACCTGCCTGCATAGACCAGGGTTTCCCATGCATGGTGACACAAGTCACCAGGTTGAAGAGGCAGCATTGGTGAAACCACACTGGTGGGCCTACCAAGGAGGCCCAGAAGATGGTCACCCAGGATGTGACATTTTCTGCATGACCCTGAGAATCAAGCAGAAGCTCAGAATGTGGACCTGTCCTTCAAGCGTGAGGTGGTCTTAGGTGTCTTCCCCATTCCTTATAGACCCTGGTGAAGGAAGGTCTGTGATGATGTTGACTTTTTGGGTGAATGACAGTGTGAGATCATAGTACTGTACAGCCAGTCCTGAAAAGACCTCAGAACTGAGATGAGCTGAGGACAGCGTCTAGCAAAAGAGTGAACACAGTCAACCTTCTAGACTATTCCATAACATTTAATATAGAGCTGACTTTGGGACCAGCAAGGAACATGACCATCTACTCAGGAGTTACTTTCTTAAAGGTAAAATAAAGAAGAGAAAGAAAAGGAGAAGGAGGAAGAGGAGGGAGAAAGTGGAGTGGACACGGAGAGGAGGTAGTGGGGGGCGGGGAGCAAGAGAGGGCAGGAGAAATTGACATGGAAATACATAAAAATTTCAGTAACACAAAGCAACTTTACAATGAAGTTAATCTGACGGCTATTTTTGTCAGGGTGACATCAGAGAAGCAGAACCCGTATGAGATACACAGACATGAAGTTATTTCTTGGAAGGAATTGGTTTATTCTGTTGTCAGGACTGACGTGGCTGTTCTGAGATCCAAAGAGCAGAACAGAAATCCTCCGAGAGCAGCGACTCTGATCCCCAGGCTGACTGTCTTCTTCCCCAGGGAAAAGCTCTGTTTTCAAGACCTTTGACTGTAAAAGAACGACATAAGGCAATTGATTGTAGATATTAGTCATGCCTGTGAGATATCTTCACAGCAGCATCAAGATAAGCATTTAATGGAATAACGGGGATTATTTCCAAATCAGATGGGCACATACAACTATCACTTATCTCTAAAATCACACCTGTTTTCTCTTAAAACGAGAAACAAGTGCTTCTCTGTTCTGAACTCATTCTTGTACAGATTCAAATCCTGCTTTTGTGATTTTGATATGTAGATTCTTGAACTAGCTGGGTTTGTGCTTCGATGGTCCACTTAAATGAAGAAGCTGATGTTTGTTAAATACATGGGAGGCACTGGCAGCAAGGTCGATGAGTCGAAGCTGGTAGAATTGTTTAGGGGGGATTTGGGGGTGCAGATGCTAATATTCTCTGAGACAAAACAGTTGGCACCCCATCAGAGAGAAGTAGCTCCCCATTTCTGCTGAGAGCACAGTGATGTTTGGCAGCCAAGGTCTGGAAGCTTCCAGAGCATCTGGCCTCCTGCTCCAGTTCCATGAGGTGTAGTCATAATGGGGCGGAGGCCTCGTGGACAGCAGGTGTGGACAGGTGGGAGAGGGCCAGGGAGCAGGCCCGGCGCGGCACAGGGGCTGCAGTGCACGGAGTGGTGGAAGGGGCTCCCCGAAACACTGGAGGGCACTTAGAGGGATATTAATTTTTAGCAGTCAGGCCTGCAGGGGCTCAAATGCCATAATTAGATCATTAAAAGTAAATTTGATGGAACTTTATATTGAGCCAAATGCTTGCTCTAAAGGGACCGTGGAGTAAAAATATTTTCAGGTATTGAAAGGAAGACATAAAATTTCATTTTATGTTCAGACAGGGTAGCATATCCTCCGTCGATTTACGAATGAGCCCATGTGTCAGGCTGATGGAATGATGGAAACCTCAGGGCTGGGTGCTGGTTTCTTCCAGTTCTGAAGCTGTGGTCCAGATCATCTGAGCCTGATTTCTAAAGAGGGATGAGCCTGGGTCTGGGGGCTGGAGCTGACCACTCAGCCCCTGTTTATAAAAGTGGCTGGAGAGACCCTGATGGGAGCAACTCGCGACTGATGAGTGTGGTCTGTCTGTCCTGGTGTCAGGAAACAGTAAAGGACACTTGGAGATCTCAGCCTGTGCGCCCCAAGCCTGTGCTGCCTGATTTCATCAAAAGAACACTTGAATGTGTTGAGTGTGGGCTGAGCAGCCTGGCAGCAAAGTGGAGAATTTTGGAAGCTGCTGGCTCCATCACACAGAGCAGCGTGAGTCCCAGCAAAGTGACCCATGGGGAAGTCACCTGGGCAGGTGAAGGGAGAGGACTCTCAGCAGAAGGGGGTTGGTGATGACCTCTGAGGTCCAGGTGGAGGAGAGGCTTTAATTCTGCAAGGAAACTGTGGGTGAGGGACCCCCACCAATGCTGGGGAGAGAGATGCCTGAAAAAATTCCTCAACTATTATCTCATGGGGACGAAAGAAACCAATAAATAAAATCTGTCCCTCTCTCTTGTCTTTCCTTGCTGGTCACTCTGCTAAAAAAATAAATAAATAAATAAATAAAATAAAATAAAATAATAATGATAACAGTAACAACAACTATAGCAATAATAATAGCTTTTAGAATCAGAAAGCTCAGCCAACAAAGCAGAGCACAGAGGAAACATCAATCACATACCACCTGCTGGCCCAGGCTTGAGTTCAGGGGAGCAAGAGGCCTTTGTTCTGATAAGGTTCACCATCCTGATGCTTCTGTTGGACAGGCCCATCACTGGATGGACTGCTTTAGTGATGAAATGACAGAGGGGTGTTTTCCTGTGGACAGTGGTTCACAAATCATGAGTGGCTCTAGATTTCACCCAAGGAACGGGAGCCTGGTGGCACAGAGTAACTTTGAAGAGCAGTGCTATTCAGATGCTGGAGTGAGTGAGGAAAATAATGGCTTTGATTGCACCAGGCAAGGGCTTTCCTTAGTGACAGCTGGTTGTCACAGCCAGCCACAGACATGTCCCTGATGCCCATTAGCTGTAGCCTCCACAGCAGTTTCCTTGTCTCTCTCCTGCCCTCTCCTCCCTTCCTCTCCCTCCCCTCCTCACCCTTCCCTTCCCTTTCTTTTCCTTTCCTTCCTTTCCTTCTTTCCTTCCATCCTCCCTCCCTCCCTCCTTCAATTCATTTCCTTCCTTCCTTCATTCCTTCTTTTTTTCCTTCCTACCTCCCTTCCTCCCTTTCTCCTTTCCTCCCTCCCTTCCTTCCCTCTCTTAATTCATTCCTTCCTTCCTCCTCCTCCCTCCCTCCTTCCTCACTTGCTTTCTCTCAGTTATTTCTGAAAATAAAAATCTTTCCCATCATATAGGCACCCCTGTTTAAAATGCATTGCCTATTTCTGGCTTCAAACCTAAAGTCACTTTGATGGCTTTATCCATTCACACCACCTCTTACATTCACTTAGAAGGAGCAGCTTAGAGAGAAGCAGCAACCTGAGCTGCACTGAGCTGGACATGAAGTTAGGTTGGGAGAGAAACTGACAACAAACGTCACATTCTAAGCTCAAATTGAAAGGCATACATATTAACATAATTAAAAGGGGAGCTATAATAATTATGAGTTCCAGTTGGGTTGCAGGCCTGTGGGTGGTCAGATTCTCTTAATTTCTTGTCTTTTCAGTCACCCTGACAGCTAAATTATTGGGAAGTGTGATGTGAACATGCTTTGTAGTCAGGAAGGTGAATTTCTCAAGAAATGGACTAATTTGAGATTATATTAATTTGTCGAAAATCTGGAATCAACACTTCCTAATTTTCTCACAATTAGCCCTGGCCTTGAGGAATAAAAGCTTTTCTTTATATTGTTATTTGGATCCTTCCTAAAGCTGGTGCTTGGTCGTAGAGTTTTGTTCTTAATTTTTCCTTAAAGAAAGTTTGTGCCTATTTTTTGGTTCTTTCCCTGTTGTATATTTTTATAACTATTCAAATTATGGACACAGATTAAAGGACTTTCTGTTACCAATATATGAGTCTTTACTTACAGAAAAAGAGGCAATCCCATGAAGTTTAGCTTCCTGTATAGGTCTTGAGGTCAATTACTGGCCAAAAGATGAGATTAAACATCTCTTATCTCAGACGACAACCTCATAGTCCTTCCTTTCTACAAATTCTCCCTATGGCTTATAGTTTGAGTAACAATTTGAACTCCATGTCATTAATAAAGTGTGAACACTTCAAGCTGTGGACATCATGGTGAATTAAGAACATGACTTATATGGTAGAAGAGATAAAATTAAAGACAATCAGTTGAACATCTTAAGACTTAATTGGACTGAACACATACCTGCTACTATCAAGCATGTTGAAACTATTCATTGAGAGGATGAAAAGCCAACTCAATCAAAAATGATCTGTCAGTGGTTAGCAATGTGTCTGTCTGCTCAATAGGGCTGTGAAACTGGCCAGGATGAGTTCTTATTGTGGGAACTCTGACAGGAAGATGACACCTTTGCTAGAGTAGCAAGAGATTCTTATTATTCCTGTATTATTGTCACAAGGGCAAACTAGGAAAATACTAACTGGGAGTTTTCTGTCATCCTCCTAATTGGAAACAATTGCTTGTACTACCACTCTGGCATTGTTGCTCTTGATACTGACAGCTCTGACTGGAGAAGGTGGACTTCAAGGAACCAGGAAATCTGAAGGATGCAGAATTTGGCCAACAATGGCTGTCTTTTCCAGGTAGTGGAGACATCACAACTGCCAGTGCTCTGGTAGAAGAGGGGTGGACCCAGAGTGAAAACAGAGGGTCACTTACTCCGTTGGGCACAGCAAACACAATGAATGAACATCAGATCATCAAGCCCTGTTGGAATTGCAGAAGCCAACATTTCATTGTTGAGTTAAAGGTGATCAGAGACAAAAATGAGAAAAAAGGAGAATGGAAAAGTGTTCCCGTTAGGGTCCTAGCAGAGAAATAGAACCACTAAGATAGATAAATAAATATCGATGATCTACGGCTGTAGCAACATTACAGTGGTTTGTTTATACACAGTGGTGGTCTCTGAAGGCTGTTAACTTTGTGTCTGCTACTGGAGCTTGAAGACCATGGGGAAAGCAGGAATAGAAGACAGACGTGTGGATGAAGGTAGATGTGTGGATGCAGATGGAGAGAGCAAAATCAAGCAGAAACTCAAGGCATGGGCCCAGGAGGATGGACTGAAACCTGGTCAGTTCTTGTTTCCA
This sequence comes from Solenodon paradoxus, assembly GCA_004363575.1. Taxonomy (NCBI): domain Eukaryota; kingdom Metazoa; phylum Chordata; class Mammalia; order Eulipotyphla; family Solenodontidae; genus Solenodon; species Solenodon paradoxus. The sequence goes on from RJWH01002339.1 coordinate 226,902, forward strand.
TTACCCTTTTGTGGGCATGGATGTGGGCATCCTGAAGCTAATCACAGACATGGCTGAGGAGTGGTGGAAGCTCTGGAAGAATCCATGAGGAAGGAGAGCTTGCTGGACCAGCTACTCCCTCATGCCAAATGAAAAGAGTGACAGATAAGCAGCAGCACCTATGAGATGTTGCCTCACTTCTGCACTTCAAATCTCACACAAGAAACTCTTGTGTTCCATCCTAAAGGAAAACATACACCTCATGGAATTCTGGGTAAAAGACTTCAGCCCAAGCAAGTTGATTCATGAGAAGAGTTCAAGGACATTGGGAAGCCTGATGTCCACGTATTTCTCAATTTTGATCTGCTGTATGCACTTGCTGTTGAAGAACTGACCACTGGGCAGAGCTGGGAGGAGAGAACTAAGGGCCAGGAGCTGGCTCACCCTGCCTCATCCCCTGAAATGTGTTGTTGGACTTTCGCTCTGAGACACAAACTGTGGACTTCAGTCACTGAAGAAGAGTGGAATGGGTAGAGCCTCCAGTGTTGTCACCAAGAGACAACGGTGCAAAGGTGAGCTCCTTATTCAAGAAACACAACTCAACAAGGATTTTGATGTTTTAGTTATTGGGATGTTCATTCATTTCCAGAGACATTTCAAATTTAGCAAGCAGCAGTCCCTGATTACTCCATTTCTGAAGCGTCTCCTAGTCCTCATAACTTAAGTCAGTGAAAAAGGCTGCTAAAGTGATTCAGCCTCTAAAAGGGGGTGAATCCCTCTCACCCTGTTAGGTGTGGTCCCAGCAGGAGATGGTGTTGACCTGCTGTTAAACCATCGCCCTATTGAAGATCTCATCTGCAGCCCTGGCTAGGAAGCCTTTGCAAATTCTCTCCAACAGTACTGCCCCATGCACTGATGATTCAGGGTTGCTGTCTCCCCTTCTCCATTTTATTGGCATTCCTATTGCATTACCAGACCGAAGACCTCCATGCTTGGCCATGACAACTATGAGTCCATATTATCCACCTGGACTTCAAGCAGGATGAGCACACAGGACTGCCTTTGGGAGGTGTCCTTTAGGAAAGGAGGTGAGTGGTTTGTAATAGTTCATATCAGGCAAGAGAACTATTTTTAATAAATACAGTCAAAATCGCAGGGCAGTGGATGCTGAGGCACCATGTGGTGGGCTGCAGTGAATATGTGTTGTTTTGGTTCGTTGAATATCTTTCCTCTTTGGGGTAGCTGACACTTCTCCCAATTTCTATAACCTAATGGGAACTCCAGGCATTGGACTCAGCACACTTTTAAGTCAAAGCTATGAGTATAGGCTCAAAATAGTAACTATCATCTATCTATCTATGATCTAGCTACCTGTATATTTATGTATGTATCTATTATTTATCTATGTATCTATGTGCCTGTCATCTCTCAATCTATTCTCCTATTCTGTCTACTGTTTTCTATGTTATATCTACCTACCTACTTACCTACTTACTATCTCTCTGTCATCTATTTTTATTATCTATTTCATCTATTTACCTACCTGTCATATCTATTCATCTTATTTTTTTCATATATATCTTTATAGCTACCTATCATCTATCTGTCTAGTCACCTAACCATCCATTCATCCATCCTTTCATCCATCTGCCTACCTATCTACCTACTTACCTTTCTCTCACTCCCTGTCTCTCAATATGATGATGCGCATGAGGGCGCATGTATGTGTATGTGTGTGTGTTTATGCATTTTTGCAAAAATGTTCTTTTTGTGCTGACTTTGCATTTGTGCATATGGGACTCTTCCCTTTGCCGTCTTCCTCTGGCCATAAGGAGAAAAACATCTGTAGTAGGAAAGAAGGTGACCCAAGACCACAGAAAACCAAAGCTGAGAGCTGAAGAACCTGTGATGATAGTTTGAACCTGTGGGTGGAGCTGTGTTCACACCTACGCCCTGTTCCCTGTGCCTCCATCGTCCCTCTAACCAGCACAGTTTGGTGCCCCATCTTTCTGACTTGACCATACCAAATGTCTCTCTCCACATCCTGGTTTTCATTTACATTGCATGTCACCCCCTAAACAAAGCAGGAGCATCATTCCCTTCCTTTCCATTTGCAATAGCAGATGCACTGAGAGCTTCAGTCATACACCCATGTCACAGAGCTGGTCAGTGGCTGAGCCGAGCTCGGAGCCGAGGTTGGTGTGGCTCTGAGGCACACTCACATTGCTGCGTCCCCAGATGTGGTGCTCCAACATGTGTGACACGGCCTCCGCTCCCAGGCCCGGGAACTAGCTGCGTGAATGAAGACGAAGCTGTTTGGAGGTGTCTACAGAAAAAGAAGAGCTTTTGAACAGGCTACTTTTTTAAAGAGTAAAAAGATCAATTCATCCAGAACTGTGTGACTAAATAGAGTTAGACGCACAGCTTTATATACTTTACAGAGCACTAAACTACACACAGTCCTCGATAAATCTTTTTTGTTAATTCCAGCACATTGGCATTCTGGTTATTGTGATTCCAGAGAGGCTGGTTCACAGCTCAGAACCAGGAGCTTTGTCTTATGTTTCACAGCCAGAAAGAGATCAAAATAAACCTTGAACCCAGATTTTTGGGTTCTAAGCCACTGTTCTCCAGGGACAAAACATGCAATGTTTCTAAGGGAGTGAGTATTCTGAGGTTATTTTGCATTTATGCATTTATTTTAGAGAGGAAGGACAGGAGAGGAGTTAGCTAGTTGCTCATTTTTTGGTTTTTCATCCCGGCCCCTGATCTCAAACCCCGGCCCTCGCACCGTGGATGGTCCACACACCAGATTCTCAGCCGCCTGAGCCACTAAGATGCACTGCGTGATTACTGTGGGCGTGAGATTTTAAACTTTGCGAGGTGATCCAAGTGCAAATGGACTCTCTCCTTTCATGATACTGCACTCTGCCCCCTCATCTCTAAATACCTTACTTTCCCCCACAGAACAATGACCCAAAGCTGAAGTCCACACACAATGAATAGATCAGTATGTTGATGTCCACGTTCCTGACTCATTTAATAAAAGCCCTGCCATACTGTGGAGCTCTGGTCAACCACATCCTTGTCCCTTTTTTTCTGTTTTTTTGGTAAGTGCTGACATAATGTTGATCACGTGAGTTCCTTGCTCTCAAAAATCACTCGGCTTTGTGTCCCACGTCTCCCCTTTCCCAGGGTGGTTGAGGTTGCCTGAGGCCGAGCCTAACCCGGAGGATGTTCAGGTGGGCGGCAGACATGCCCGTGTTTCTGGGATGTAAGTCCAGGCCAAGGGACCCCCAGCAGACCTTGAAGGCGGGAGACGGACCATGGCTCATATGTAAACGTCACTGACAGCGATACTAGGTGTGGGGGTGGGAGGCAGAGGAAAAGGAAGGAATAGTGGCCCCCAAAAGGCATACCCAAGTTTCTGGACAAGAAGAAGGTGGCTTCTGCAGCTTCCCAGGCTGGTTTCCATCCCTCTAATGTGGTTTGTGAGATCAAGGTTAAAAGAAAAGAAAAATGTTCTTACTCAAATGAGTCAGACACCAACAAAGTGTGTGATTTTGCTTTAAAAATATCAATGAGAACGAAAAAATTTTTTAAATGTGCTTTTTCAATGGCCCCCAAATTAATCCTAGAAAAAAAACCCCAGTAATGTGCAAATAGACTGAATTTCAGTATTAATAAAATTAAATGGGAATTTGATTATGCTACGTTACAGTCACATAGCATATTCTCAAGCATAACTTTTGCAAATCTGTTAATTCCACTGGCGATTAGATATGTACATTTCAACGCATCTTGCTGCCCTTTGAAATCTGGTACAATCTCAATGTTAGATTGTAAGTTATTTCTGATTATTAAGATGCGTTTCGATCCTCGTCTTTAATCGACTGAAGACTCACAGGACGGCTTGCACACACACTGTGTGCACGCGTGTGCGTGTGTGTGCATTTTGCACACTCGGATGTGCTGTCACTGTCCCCTCCAGTTATTAATAAGGACTCTGTACTGAGCTTCATTCCCTGAAAAGTGGGGGGTGGGATTGCATCTCTAAATCCTCGGGGAGCCCTCGGCGTGTCCCCTCCTGCCATCTCCATGGGAAGGCAGGGTTCAGCCGGTTGAAGGTAAGTTAGCCTGGCTTCCCTTTGACCTTCAAGGTTGACTGCTGTCTGTCGCTGCTTAGTCTGGAAGCCAAGGTCTGCAGGCCGGGGTCCAGGGTTTGGGGAGGAAGGGGCACCCTTCTAGCTGTCAGTGGCTGGGCGTGGGCCCCATCACAGGAGCACAGACACAAGCACTCCCAGAGGTCGTCTCTTTCGAGTGTCTTCCACCCACAGCCCAAGCCCACTCCTCTGCAGTTTAGGGAGCTTCCAAATGACCGAGGGCCCAATTGCTTCTCTGGACCTTGCAGGGATAATAAATGCACTAACGTATTTACAGAGCACGGTATTTGGGGATTTCAGGGAGTTGTCTCCGCTGAGAGTAACCTGGAGCACATCCCCCAAAAGGATCTGACACTGTGAGGTATCTGCCATCCCCTGAGGTGGGTGGTCAGTGGTGAGAGAGCCTCTCCCAGGGGAGGAGGGCAAGGAAGCTCTAGTGGTTTCTGTGACAGATGCCACTAGGACGCACGAGAGAGACTGCAGTTTGGCAGAGAGCAACAGAGACAGTGAGACGGCGACAGACAGAGACACAGAAGGGAGAGACTGAGACTGAAAGAGAAAAAGGGAGACAGAGGGAAGGAGAGAAATCAGAGGTAGAAGCAGACAGACATGGATAGAGACACAGTCTCAGAGCAAGAAAGAGACACCGACACATGCAGAAATGGTGCAGAGACAGAGAGGCAGGAGGAGAAAGACAAAGAGAAAAACCTAGACTGAAAGAGGCAGAGGCCCAGGGAGGCAAAGAAACAACCACAGCGGGGCGCCCTGGTGGAGCAGTGGTTGGGTTAATCGCCTCCGGAGGAGGAAATCACATACCCTCTGGGTTCAAGTCCCAGGTGGGGGGGACAGTGTAAACAACTAAATAAAAATAGAATAAAATGTTTCTCTTCCTCATTTCCTGCCTGCCTGCTTACTTGCCTTCATTCCTGCTTGCAACTTGCCTTTAAAAAAGAGAGAATCAACTATAGGGAGAGGAACATGGAAGATGGGAAGAGCAGGAGGCAGAATCAGGACGAATGGAGACACAGTTGGAGGGTCAGCACTTGTTTCAGGAAAGCCCCTTAGGGCTCTGAAATGGAGGGAGCATTTGTGAATCCCGATTCCAAATCCTGAATCCCAAGAGCATTGACTCTGCTGGGCTGGCTGGACTGGCCGTACGTACCATTTTAAATGGGATAGCACTGTATTATTTTTTTCATATTTTCCAATCGTTCTTTCATTTTAATATAACTGTCAATTTTGTCTCATTTTTAATAAACCAGGGCTGTATTTAATGGGGCAAAAGGAGAAGTTGGGTTGCCCCAAGCCCAGTCTGTTGAGGGGCCCAAAGTAGATGCCCCTCATTAAACAGGTTCCTTGCTGGCCCTGACTGTGGTGGGCCACGGCCGCTACTGCTGTTTCTGCCCCTGTGAGGAAACAGGAGCCACAAGAAGATGATTCCCCCTTCCCTCCTCCAGGCGTGCACCTGTTTCTTCAAAGGGAACAGGACACTGCAGCACGGTCAAGCCACGATTACAGATTAGAGTAATAAGCATACTTGTCAGATGCATTTTTAGGATCATGGAGAAGGATCTAGAGTTTGGTCAGACTTGCATTTTACAAATGAACAAGTTAGGATTTAATCCTTTCATAATCTTGCATTACTGAAATGCTAGGGTTATTCGTACCCCTCTGGAAAAGGCTGTTTAGTATTTTAGATAAGCCTCCAAAATTAATAAATAAAATGGTGCCAGTGAAGTGAGGAATGTTCAAGTTGTCACTGGGTTCTGTTGAATTAACTGCCTGGGACTCTGGCCCTTTCAGTCATTCAAATGCACATGCCTCCCCTGGAAGCATTTTGAACATGCCGTCAGACATTCTTTTGGAATAGCACAGGCATGGGCATTTCTAGAGAGCCCAAAGAAATCTCTGGACATGGAATTTAGCTCTAAACCAAACCTCAATATTACCCAGAGTGAGTTTCCTTCAAAACCCAAATTCTTCATTTCCCCCTCCAACCTCAGCGCTGGACAGTAACCCTTAGGAAGAGATCTCTCTGCTCATGTGAATTCATCTCGCCATGTATCAGAAATGCTAGCAGGTGGGAGGAGAGAGGGACCCAGCCTCTTAGTTGCCTTGCAGCTAACTGTGCTGCAGAAGCAAACCCTTCATTCAAGGGGCTGTGGGGCTTTTTATTGTTTGAATATGTGTAACCCATCCCATCATGACGGGGCAGTTCCACAGGTCCAGGAAATTCCCGGAATCCTCTTCTCACTTGTCTTTTCATGTGACTGGAAGGCGAGTCCTCTGGGCTTCCTTCCGGAGTGAGCTGGACCTTTGTTCTTATCAGTGATGCCCTTCTGTCCCCCATCCCTCCCTCGCTGGCTTCCCTCTTCCTCTAGACCGCCAGGCCTCCAGCTTCAAGCAGATGTGAGGGGAAGCAAGATGAGTAACGTTTCTGGGACCTAAACTACTGGGAAAAGAGAGGACGGCCTGAAGAAGCCGCTGGAAAGCGGGGCGCCCTTCTGCCTGTGTCAGTTTCCCATCAACAAGGACTCATATCACAGGGTCTGCCCGAGAGACCACAATTATTAAGAAAGTGCCGACTGTGTACTGACGAGGAATAGTGCTGAGTAAGGAAGTGTGTGTGCGATTGCTATGAAACTGGGATTTCATGCACTGAGGGGAACATTTGTTCTATGAATTAGGTGGATGAGTCAGTGTCCCAAAATAGAGAACACAGGGTGGGTCCCAGGTTTTCCACCCCTAGAGGTCCCCCACCAGTTGACTTTTATTTCATTTCATTTTTGAGTGGTAATGTATATTTAATTAAAAAAAAAAAAGCCCTGCCAAGCTGTTTTCCAGAGTAGTCATACCATTTTACATTCTTGTCAGTAATAGATGAAGATTTTATTTTCCCAACACCCACCTCGGCCCTAGGTATTGTCACACTTTTTATTATCTGATTCATCTTTGTTAGATTTAGCATCTCATTGTGTGTGTGCATGTTTAATTATTTTTTTTATGGCAGTAACTTTGATTTTCCACATTAAATAAACTCATTGTGTAGGTTCCCACATGTGCATTTTCCCCGCTCCTCACACAAGGAGACTTTTGATAAGTCTGTCCTGCCAGCCTCAGATAAGCCCTAGTGGGCACAGTGCCGGTGATCTGAGTACAGTCCACCCACGTTGCTCCGGCAGAACCATAAGCTACAGGGGCGTATGAACTTGAACTTGAACCCTGGTTTCACCAGAATCTAGGGGTGCATTTGGATCAAGGTTTGCGACAACCCTGAGCCTGAATTCTTCAGCTGTGCAATGGGAAGAAGTCTGTCAAAAACAAGGCAACACATACGAAGTGTCAGGCAGAGGTAGGGGCTGAGTTAACCGAAACTCCTCCTCTGCCTGCTCCTCTCCCTCCCCTCCTGTGGTTCCCACCTGCCCGCTGTCCTTGTCCCTCTTCTCCTCCTCCTCCCCCTCTTCTTCCCGTTCTCTCTTCTTCCTTTTCCTCCTCCTCCTCTTTTAGCTTCACTCTTATCGCTCCTTTTCTTTTCTTTTTGGTAATTCTGGGAGCTATGGCACGTCGCTGTCTATTCTGAGTCCCACCATGAAGAAGTCTTACGAAATACGATTCTGTTTGGTGTGGCCCAGTGCGCTGAGATTAGCCTTGCAATTAGAGTTTCTCAGATACAGCGGTTCCTGTATGGTCACTATGGACGGGAAGCTAGAAAGACGGTGTGGGCCTGGTTCTTTGACAGCTGTCCAACCCAGAGCTTCAGGAGGTGCCGGTCCCCTCCCCTCCACACAGCAGCGGGGGTTCAGAGGTTGGAGAGCCAGACACTCCCTTGAAACGCTGTGATTTCGAATACAGAAGTGCAGCAGACACCAATGATCACAGTGGTACCGTTGGATCCGTTTATTGAGAGCTAGAATTTTCCAGAAAGAAATATGCTTCACAGGGTAACATTACCTCAAATTGAGTCAGAGAAACAAAGATTGAAACTTTATTTTCTTTCTTTCAATGAATACTCATGTGAATCATGTAGGGATTGGGCGGCAGTAAAATGAGAATGAAATCGTCACACCTCCACTTCACTATCTCTGGTGGATTCTTGATGGCTGAGACTTTCTGAGACGCCTCTTGAAGTTCCCCTTGACTCTGGGCTGACTCTGCTGGATGGTTTTGGTTAATAGTAGTGCCCTGTCCTTGTATTTGTTTCCTGGGGATGCAGCAAAGTACCACAAACAGGGTGGCTTCATCAATACACATTGCTTCCCTCATAGCTCTGGAGGTTGGACGTCCGAGCTAAGACATTGGCAGGGTTGGCTCCTTCTGAGGATTCTGGGAGAAAATCTGTTCCTCACCTCTCCCCTCATATCAGGGTATGTGCTTCCAGTCGCTTCCTTATGGCTCCTGCATGCCAGTCTCTGCCTTTATCTTCACAAGATGCTTCCCGTGTGTCTTCACATTGTCTTCTCTTTGTGCAGGTCTGCGTCTGGGTCCAATTTTCCCATTTGATGAGGATGTCAGTCATACTGGAATCAAGCCCACCCTCATGACCTCATCTTAAGTGGAGCAGATTTGTCAAAAGCCCACTTCCAGATAAGGTCACATTCTGAAGTATTAGTGATTAGAATGTCAATCTTTAAAAATCATTTTTTTATGGGACACAATTCAATCGCATAACTGTCTTCGGGGCCAGGTCTTAGAGGGCCAGAACCTTCTGCGTACCGTCTCTCGGAACACTGCCATGTCATGGACCAGCTGCCATGTCATAAGGAAACCCATTGGCCTTAGGGGAGGCCCACCTGGCGTGGAACCGAGGCCCCTGAGCCAACAGCCTTGACTTATTCCCAGCACCAGCTTACCAGCAGTGCGTGACTCGTCCTGGAAGTGGACTCGACGACCTTCCACTGGGATGATCACAGCTGATTCCATGAGGAGCACACATGTGCTGTTCTCCTGAGCTCACCCCAAACTGTCTTTTGTGAGCAAAACATGTGAGTGAGGATAGATAACTGGAACGGCATCCTCGAAAGCCGACTTCAAACAAGTAGTTACGTGTGATAAGTGTTAGACAGGAGAAGCACAAGACCCCAGGGGTGTGAACAAGACGGTTAACCTGCTCTTGTCCCGCTCTGCTTTGTTACTCAATAAATGTTCTTGTCTGTACAAATCAATTGGAGGTGCTTTACTAGCTTGGCATTCCCAGCCAAAGGCATCTGTCCCTGCCCACCTGACTTCCTGGAGGCATTTACTCCGAAAACACCTTCACTGTCTTTGGCAGTGATCCCCGTGCGGAGCGTGGAGGGTAGGGGAACTCATCAAGGGGTGCCAGAACCCATGCCATGTTAACGCCATTGACTTTCCCCTCCTTCATAATGGCACAGAAAATGGAGCATAAAAACACCCAGGGAAGGCTAAGTGTTTTGTACGACATGTGGAGGGCGAGGCAGATGCCACGATGTTAGGGTCTGAGTGAATGGGGTAGGGCAAGTTCCGATGCAGGCTTGGGTTTTTTCCTCTCACTGACTGTCCAAATGAAGCTATGTGCTGCTCTGTGAAAGGGAGTTTGCACAGAAGACAGGCAAAGATGAGCTCTTGTGACCGGAGACTCTATCCAATCAGACAATCCAGAGCGGGATATGGCAACCAGGAGACCAGAGCAAAGCCTGGGTGGGGATTTGTAGTGTTAGTTCGGGACACGGGTTGGGTGGAACTGAGTGGAACCCTTCCAGGAGGCCACTCTGAACAAGAGCTGTGAGGAGAGAGCTTTGTTGGGAGCGGGATGTGTTAACTCAGGGCACCCGGCCATGCATATTTGGGGTGGCATTGGGGCTTTAAGCCTCCTGATGTCTTTGGATCATTCATTCAGTGTCTTAAGTGCCTTGTCTGTGCTGTAGGCTTTGAAGAGGCAGCAGCAGAGAACATGAATCTTCTCATGCGACATGAAGCGTTGCTAATAATTCTTGCTGGCAATAGGCAAGTAACAAATATATACGTATATAGGCATACAAGTAGTACACATATAATTTTATTTTTATAATAATAAAGTGAAAAAGTAGAGGATTAATGCTATGAGTCATTTTATAAGAACCTCTCACTTCAACTCTGCCATGTTCCTAAAACTAAAAAAAGGTCACATCATTTAAGATCCTGCACAATCTAGGTTTTGCACCACCTCTCCAAAGATTTTTCTTCCTCCTTTCCTTCTTCTCCAGTCTGCTTCATGCTGCTTCATTCTGTGAGGGATCCTGCACAGCATCTGCCTGGGTTCAAACCCTGGGGCTCCCTAGCTGTGTGACCTTAGACAAGTTAAGCAACCTCTCTGAGCCTTAGCTTTGAGTTCTTGAAAGCGACTAAAATGACAGTGCACCCTGAGGGAGTAGTGGCTGCGTGCGGTCCACAGACACCCCAGGGTCCCAGATTCACGTCCCAGGCTTGGTGGGAACAACCAAGATGAACAATGAAATAAAATGAATGAAGTGCCTTCTTCCTCCTCTACCTGCCTGCTTGCTTCTACTCGCCTTCACGCTCATCTGCACCTTTTGTTTAAAAACTGAAAGAAAGAAAATGACTAAGATGTGATTCTTACCTCTGCGGATGACGATGAGAATCAGAGGCGGTCACGGCCTTCAAAGAGAGGCCGTCAGAGCAAAGCAAAGATGACTTGTTCACTGATATCAACAACTGTGACTACATAATATAGGTGCCTATACATAGCAACACTGGGAGATGGACATACACATATAATTATTCCTGCAAATATATAATCTATATACAGTCTAGTCAGACCACATTGCGTTCTGGCCCATATTACACCTTGGACTGGGTCTGTTTTACTGTTTGAGAAGAGACTGAATACACAGGCTCAGCTCACTGGTGTGTCTTGCAGAGGGCGGTGGAGACCACAGGCAGGAGGACTGTCGCTTCAAGGGCTGGATCCATAATTAGGAGCCCGTCAGTACAGAGTGGTAAAGAACTGCTTTCTCCAGCTTGAAGCCCTGCCCTTGGGGCCACCTTAGGAGACCAGCGGTGTGTGCCACTTGGCGGCATTCAGATCTGAGATAGAGCCTTCTTGCAAAATTCCCCCCTCCTGCAGCGGGGAGGCAGGGCGGGCTGGGCTTCTCCAGAAACAGCAGTGAGCTCTTTATCATTTACCTATCATTCCAGCAGGGCCAGAAAAAGGGACATGATACTGAAAATGAAAGTTAATTAAAAAATAAAATCAAGAGAAATGTCTCTCGGAAGCCACCTCTGGTACAGAGGCCACCTGTCATTAAGCATTTTCCTGTCTATAAACTCGAGCTGGGGAGGCGATTGGCTCTCCTGTTGTTTAATTTTTAATGCCTCCTGCCTGGTCTCTGGGGGAGCTGTGTGAGGCGGAGCTGTCGCCTAGATAAGTATCTTGGCCAGAGAGAAAGTGAGCAACCCCACTGTCAGACGTGACCTGCAGCGGGAGTTGTGTGGAGGCTGACCACATGTACCTTTTAAAGCAGGACAGTAGTGTTTTTTTTCCTGCTTCCTGACCATCCTATCATTTAATATAAATGTCAATTTGTCACATTTTTAATAAACTAGGGCCATCTTAATTGCTGAGCAAAAGGCACAGTTAAGTTGCCCCAGATCCAATCTGTTGAGAGGGCCCGAGAGTAACTGCCCCTTTTGCCCTGAATTAAAAATAGTCCTTGCCAGTGCTGATTGCGGTGGGCCACAACCACTATTGTTCCTGGCCCTGTGAGGACATAGGAGCCACATGGGAAGAGAATCCCGCCCCCCACACCACCACCTGCGACTGTTTTTTCAAAGGGAGCAGAACACCAGAGTGTGGTCGAGCTGCAGGTCAGTACTCTGGCCCCACGGGGTTATCTCTGGCCCCACGGGGTTATCTCTGGCCCCACGGGGTTATCTCTGGCCCCACGGGGTTATCTCTGGCCCTGTCGGGGTTATCTCTTCACTGTGGGGTTTATTGGGCATTTCTGTTACTGGGATGGTTAAAGCAAGCATGTGTTTTGGGTGGTATATTTACAGCAATGTTTACGGGAGCACAAAATTTGGTTTTTGTCTAAAGTGCCAAAATTCCTTGTACCAGCTCTGGCTGTATGAAGTCCCCCCGACCACATGTTGTTACTCTTTGAGTCCCAATGGGCATCACATAGCACTTACTTGTTGCTGGCCTGGCTGCTCTGCTCCTGCTCGGATTGCTCCGCCTCCTCCCCTCCCCTTAGCCACCAGCACATAACCCTCTCTCCTTTTTGCCATCCCCATGTCCTGTTTCTGTCTCAAGGGAATATGGTCTGCCTACTTATGTGCCTCCCACCTCGGGGAATTTGCTCTTGCAGTGTCCCCTCATGGCAGGTTAATTCCTGTGATAAGAAGGGAAGGAAAAGGGGCAAAGGGAAGTAAATGGTGATGCTTCAGCAAGCACGCTTTCTCGTTCACTTCTCTCCATCTTCTGGTTCCTTGGGTCACACCTCCTAGGTGAGCAGTTGCTATCTGTCCTGCATTGTGCTGCAAGCATTGACGACACCCTAAAAAATCTCTATTCGTGTAACCCAGGCATTCTGCTAAGGGAAGCGCGGGCAGAAACACATTAACATGAAGCGATGCCGGGTCATTTCAGGCAGGGGTAGTGCTGAGAAAAGCAGGGTTACTGTAGCAGCATGTTGGGAAAGGAGGTCATAGCTGAGCAGTAGGTGAATCAACAGTGAGCCAGCGTCGCAGGGGATGGTATTCCAAGCAGAGTCCAGCCCATGTGAGGCCCTGGGCTGGAGATGAGTTTGGCTTCTTGGAGAAACGGAGAGCAGTCACGAAGCTCGGAGCAGAGAAGGCAGGCCAGTGACGAGCGGCGGTGTCCTGGAAGGAAGCTGAGGACTGCAGGGAAAATGACAGGGGCAGGATGTGGTCCATGGGTTAGGTTCTAAAAGTCCTCGTTGAGTCATAACCTGGCACAGATGAGGGAGGTCATGAGTTCATCTTCAGGGAACTCAGCCACGCTTTCCAGAAAAGACATAAGTCCCTGTGGACCTGCTGCTTTACCTCTGCTCAGGACCCTCCCCTCCTGCCTGCAGGACTGCTCTGATCGCCCCACCAGGACCCTTGCTTTCACCTGGATTCCCAATATTCCATCCACTTCCTGCTTCACGACATAGGTCCAAACAAACCCAGGCTGCCTCCCCCCTGTCCGACAGTGCCCGTCAGACTTCATTGTGAAGCCCATTCACAAGACACCACTCAGCTCTCTGCATGCCCCACGTTCCACGTGGCCTTATGTCACCCACGGCGCTTCCCTTCCAGCCACAGAGAAGAGGAATCTGAAGAAGCAGGTCTCAAGGCAAACGCCTGCATTGGCAAGGATCTTGGCGGTGATTTTTGGTTTGTCTTTTGATCCTCTGCGCTCTGGGCACTGAGAGGTCAGGCTGGGATTTTGAGTATCGTGGACAAAATTTAGAGGCAAAAAAATAAAAATAAAAGATAACCTGCAGGAGATTTGTTAAGTGATATTAAAATGAATTCTCTGGTAGCTTCTCTCATGAGAGTCATAAATAGCCTGGGAAGTTTATAATCTCATTTTTGGAGGACTTTAATTTTGGTGTGCCAGGAATGTTTATGAAGGAAAAAGGGACTCCTGGTTGCATTGAAGAGTCGTTTCAAAGGGACCCAGTGAGATTTATAACACTCCCCGTTCCTGCCCTAATTAAGGCGTTTGTTACTACGCTTTAATAGCTCCGAGGTGTCTTCTACTGACTAGAGCTGGGTGATAAAGGCTTTCCTTGGGAGGAGAGGGGTCACCTTCTATGCAAGTTATAAATTGTAACTTCTTGAGGACAGGCCTGTGGTGTATCTTCTGACTTTAGGATGCAGCTCAACCCTAGCCCTGCTGAACCCCAAATTCAGGGCTGGGAGGACCAGCAAGTGGAGCTATGAGCAGACACAATCATGGTGATGACTGACCAAGTGTGAGGACCACTGAGATGACAACGAGGTTTCCCTGAATTATTTATGTTTCAAGTTGCATTTATTTATTTTATTGAGGCAGCCTCGCACCAAACACGGTGGAAATTTAGGGTGTAAATCACCGTCTGTCTATTATACATCAAGGTCACCACCAGCGACCTTCTTCCTCCACTGACACGTTCCACTCAGCAAGGCACCCCCCTTCCCATCTTGCAAGCACTCATTTGGTTTTATAGATGAAGCATCTACTTTCGCTCGATTTTGTTCATTTGTTCGGTTGATTTCTTTATGAATCACACCCGAGTGAAATCAGACCGTCTCTGTCTTTCTCCTTCTGACTGATCTCACTCAGCATAATTCGCTCGTGGTCCATTCATGCTGTTGCAAATGGCAAGATTCTGTCATTTCTGGATAGCCAAGTAGTGTTCCATTATACATATTACTCCATGATATATATTTATACATTATACATGTACGAATTGCACGCACCTGCTTCCGTAGACATGTGTGTCTGTACACGCATACTACATGTATGCTCACGAACACACATAGCTCTGTTTCTATGCCCATGTATCTGTCAATCTGTCAGTCCATCTCTCTCTCTCTCTCTCTCTCTCTCTCTCTCTCTCTCTCTGTATAGTCACTGAGTCTCCAACAACTAGGCACTTGACTGATCCTTGCTGCTTAGAGCAGAAGTGTGTGAGTGACCTGAGGACTTGCTGAAGGACACCTGTGGCCAGTGACATGTGCTGCATCTGTTTCTTTCATGAATCTCACTGAATTCCCAGAGCCAGCCTAGTAGGCAGATGGGTTATCACCCAGGAAAACTCTGTCAGGTTTTTTCTTTCCAAAAATCACTCTTTTGCTTCTCATCGCGTTTTCTTCTTCAGTTCGCCTGTTTCCAGAAGCGCAGAAACCACTTGCCTGCCTCATGTGTGAAGCACTACGTTCAATTACTCTACCCTCCCTGAGTTTGGGCCTGGACAGTGGCCTTTTCCCCTGCGCTTAGTGGTAGGTTGCTTCTAAAACGGCTCTCAGCAGCCCCTCCCGCCACCCTGCCACATGCACAAACATGTCATGTCCCCATGACTTTGGATGGACTAGCGACAGGCTGCTCATGAGCAGATAATGATACATTTGTGGAAACGGGCTGTCAATGACTGGGACTTGCCGTCTTGCTCACCCTCTCTCCCGGGTGAGGGGCTGTGTTCTAGCTGCCCTCTGGACAGAACCACACCTCAGGGGACTGAAGGTCATTTCTTGTCAACAGCTAGGAAGGAACTGAGGACTCAGGAGGCACTACCTCCTGCCAACATCTACTGAATGAACTTGAAAGCAGGACCCACCCCTCTGTTATGCGGAGAGATGACTTCCCCCCTGTCTGACTCCTGGAGCGTCTCGAAGGGGAGCTTGGAGCCAGAGGACCCTGCTGCATCACACTGATTTCTCAGACACTGAGACAGGGTAAGTGCAAAAAGCCATCAAGAACTGGGGAGTAAGTGGATCCGCAGCAACATACAACTGACATAACCTTTCTTCATTTGAGTCGTCCTAGCTGACAGGGTGGATGGAAGGGCCTCTGTCTTTGCTCTAAATCCACAGAGAAAGAGTGAGTCCAGCAGAGACGAGTCCCCACATCTGGTTTTCCTGTCCACCCTATGCGAGATGTAAAACTCCCTTCCCAGCCCACCAGGTTGGGGATCCCCGAGTGGCTGTGACGGGACTATGGAGACAGAGGATCCACTGTTTTCTTATGCCTTTTGTTTTATAACCAAGGACTAAACTTACTATTTTGAGTCTAGTCTTCGAAAAAAACCAAACAAACCCAACCTGTGGATAACTTAGTTTTTGACCTCTTATCTAGTATAATTTGGGCAATGCTACTGGACAAGTCTCACTCAGAAAAAAGAGTTGTTAAGATTTTTTACATACACTTCGATGGAGGTAAGGTGTGACTCTAATCTCTTGAGATTTATCTAATATTGTGAACAAATCAAACATTAAAAAAATAACCTTTATAAACTCCTCAAATTTAAATTTTCTCCTCTGATTCCATCTCCAGTCAGTGCCAAGCTAAGTCCTATTGAAGCCTAAGGCAAAAGGAAAAATCAATTGTACTAATACTGTGTTTATTTAAAACCTAGGTTTTCATGGATTTTTGCATTAGTTTTGATTTTCTTAAACATTACAATAAATTATTACTAAGTGAAATAAGTCAACCAGAAGACAAAACATCAATAAAAAACACCACCAATGGCTTCTCTCCTATGTGGAACAGAAAGAACAAAGCAAAGGAACAGAACACAATAGAAATGCTCAGTCTAAAATCAAAATGGAGGTCACAAGGCAGGAGGGGGTGGTAGGTGAAGGGAGGTTGGGGTCTAGGAGGGCAGAGAAATATGACAAATAGCACTAGAACTCTGGTGGGGGGCTGGGGAGAGCGACACATTGATGAAAATGTCAGTCTCTTCTCTTGGAGCTCATATGGTTGGAAACAGCCTGGGAGCCTGCATTCTCATAGGGAGTGGGGGCCTGTGGAGCTGGAAGGGGGCAGGTCTCTGAAATATCAGTTTGGGAATTGTCACAATGAACTTGGCAGTGACCCAGCCTTCTCCATCTCCGATCTCCCAAAGGGTAGCACAGTGCGCTCATTTTTTTGTCCGGTGAAAATTGTGCTACAGAATTCTAGGTCTGTATCAACCAATCAACCCTGGAGGTTTCATGGGACGTCTCAAATGTATTTGATAAAGTTAGAGTCTTACCTTGCCTCTTGGTGGAGAGGAGATGAGGGGAGGGGAGTGGAAGGGGAGGATGGAGGGGATAAG